>APFE030717078.1:0-15861 GCA_000404065.3 Pinus taeda
TACCCATCACTGATATGTTGATTCACCGCATCACACGACTATTGTATACAAGAGAAAATCTAGTTATGATCTTTGGTGGCAAGGGAAACAAGCAGGCACTCGAAGAATCGATGAAAGAGAAGTTCAAATTGGTGAAGAAGTTGCATGGGTACGTGATCTCTAGCATCTGCAACCCCGTTGTGAAGGTGGCAATGCAGATCCTTGTAGGAAAGGTGATGTGGAAGTGCCACGCTGATGAGGTTTCAACTCCTGTCATCGCACTCGCATAACAGTGCATGAAAGTAGTCCATTTTAACTAGTCAGACTACCTTTGCGACGAGTTCTTAGAAAATTGTCGCGAAGCATAGGAGCAAAGCAAGACATTCCACTACACATGGCTCTTGCTATCGATTACGCTCATAGCGTGGGAGCTATTGAAAGAAAGCTAATTCCCCTTTGTTGCACCGGACCTTCCTGAAGCAACAAAGTAGGCTTTGTTGTGGGAAAACAAGGATGGAGAGCACGATCAAGACAACAAAATCTTCTAGAACCTAATGGAAATGAATATCAGGATGGCTATCAATCGAAAGCCATGATTGTCGCCCATGGTATATGCTAACCTGCAGAGCTATGCTGAATTCAAACATGATTTCCATTGGATCTCAATCAGGGCACGGAAGGACCCTGCGTCGAAGTGGTATGACTTGTCGTACCTAGCCACAGATTATGCCATTGATGCAGTGTTGGATAAATGAACGATGGAGTGGCGCACCTCCACGGATTTGGTGGTGGTTGGAAGCAAGTCCGCTACATAAAAGAAGAAGGATGAGGCCAAGCTGAAGATGGTGCAACTGGTCAAAAAGAGGAAGAAAGAGATAGGAAAACAAATAGGAGGCAGAGCGCGGGGCTCTGACAAAGGCACACGGTCACCTTCACCTGCAACTAAAGAAGAGGACACAGAGCAGCATGACACAAACCCTCAGGAGAAATTTGGTTGTATTAAGCACCCGAGAAAGCTAGAAAGGGGAGGGTCCAAAAAGAATTCCAAGGTGACCAAGACCTCGCTGGACCCCATCACACTAACGGAGGGAGATTTATATGACATTGGTTACACAATCATATATGTCACTAGGGAGACCCTGCAGTAATTTGAAAAGTAGTATCAGGTCATCCTAGGGGCCATCCAGATTGGACTACAGGATTTACAAGCCCGCGCATCACAAGTTGGTACGGTGTCTAGCATATTGGCTATTGGCACATCAGATGCTACCAATATGCTGCACACAAAGGCTGCCAGTGCACTAGTGTTTCCATATGGAGCATTAACCATAGAAAATGAGGCTGATAGGCCCATAGTCAGTGCCTTAAAGGGAGTAGGATTGAACTTGGCAACGCTCCAGTGTGAAGCACTCCACTCTTTGTAGGATGGAATAATTTCAGAGCTGAGGGCTCACGAGCACCGCGTGCTCCAAGTGATCAGTGAATGGAGAATACATAATGAGCAGATGACCTTATAGAGGGATGTTGCCATTACTGCTGAGGCCGAGGCAACTAGCCAGAGACAGAAGATAATAGAGGTCATGGAGGAGGCTTGCAAAATGGTCCCGAAATTGGCCATTCCAGAGGAGGAGTGAGTTGAGGTATGCATCCATAAATTGGCCACAGGGGTGTGCAACACTCAAACAGAGATGGTGCGGATTCAGTTGGAGTTGAACTTGCAGATTACAGAGCTCCAGTTGAGGGCTTAGCCTTCGACACCACTAGAGGTAAAGGAACAATGGGTGGTTGTTGTCACAGAAGTAGTCATGGCAGTGGAGAGTGCAGTAGCAGACTGCACTCAGTTGTTTGAATAGTTGTTTGAGGTCCTGATCAGCTTGCAGGAGGACCCAAACATCTAGAGGCTCGAGACAGAAGTGCACAAACTCCAACAATACTATGACGAAGTTAAGGGCACAGTGTGAATTGTCGCACTGACACAACAGTTAGCCAAGATGCAGGAAGCCAAGCAGCTGAAGGAATAGATGGATGCAGCACTGCACAAGGAAGCAGTGATGAAGGTGTGAATAAAGCCTTAGTCGGAGGAAGCTTATGTAGTGACAGGAAATATTGAAGGCAAGCTTGCGACTCTACAAGAAACACAACAATAGCTTCAGGCTAACAGCGTGGGGGTAGTAACTGAGAAGACAGTCGAATATGTGAAGCAAGGAGCAACTCAGTGCACAGCCGAAGTTGCGGTCATCAGGGTCAGCTAGACGAGCTTCATGCAAAGATCTCTCCACGTGTCAAGTGACTTGAGGGCAAGTCACGATGTTTGTGTTGGGGGCCTGTTGGGACTGGGATCCCCCAAGGGTAGTTTTGGGGCTAAAAGTCCATGTTTTGGTCAAGTTTTTGTAATATTATTATAAAGACTCCACATTTTGTGGTTGCAGAGTGCAAAGGTATTATATGTCACAAAGGGTAGTCCGCCCTTAGTTTTGTAAAGTAAATTCAGCTGTAAGAGATCTACCCATGGGCTGCAGACCATGGGATTGTATAAAAAGAGCTAAGCTCTTAGTAGTTAATAGCATAACAAAAGGAAGAGAGTCACAGCTTTAGAGCAAGAAGTCTAAGTCTTGGGTTGTAACGTAGGTAGAGCCTCAACAGTTGAGTGCATAGAGGCCTAGGGTAGAAGTCTACAGCTAAGTGTGCAGTCCCCTACAGCTGTGTGCGTAGGGTGAACAGAGTCTGTAATACTTGAAAGATATTAATAAGAGGAGTTATTCTGCAATTTTGTGTATTTGTTATGTTAACACGTTTGGGTATTTTGTGTATGAATTTCCTTTATTATGCTTATATGATGCGCGAATGAATGCAATTAAATTGAATAATCGAACACAATCACGAATATCTACTTATGTGGTGATAACTTTAAGTATTTGACAAGATAAGCAAATCACTTAGAATAATTGAGGAATTTGCACGGCATGCTCCTATAGCAATGCAAAAGTACCTGAGCTCTAGGTTAGAGCTACACAAAGGTCAATCATGTACTTTCGTGAAGGTATTGAAAGCCGAAACAGAGGGTTTGTCTTACAAGCCCCAGAGCAGGATCACCTACGTGAAGGCAAGGATAGAAGAGATCAAATGACATCAGAACCATCTTAGGGTGTGGAAGCTTGGTTCTAGCATCCCCCCATGCTGCTTCAGGTGAGACTTCGGTCTGCGCTCCACAAGCTGATGCTGAAAGGGCCAGTAGTGTACGGATTTTTTTGGCTAAATAACGTTGAACCTGGGTCAGGGCCCCTCAAGCCAACAATCTATAAGGAACTATGCCTAGAAAAGAGAGTCAAGAGGCTTACTCAATGAAAATGTCAGTCTTTGATGGGACCAACTATGCATTTTGCAAAGTGAAAATGGAAGCATATCATATATCCCTTGGAGTAGATGTTTGGAATTTAGTGCTAGTAGACTATAATGTCCCTGATATTCCTCCCACTGATGGAGATGGTAAAAAAATATATGGGAACAATGCTAAAGCCAAGAATGGCATTCTCTTTGGTCTTAGTCAATCAAAACTTGTAAAAGTTATGCATTGTAAGTCTATTAAGTAAGTGTGGGTAAAGCTTAACCAGAGTCATGAAGGAGATGACAAAGTCAAGAAAGTGAAACTTCAGACTTTCAGAATGAGGTTTGAAAGACTAGGAATGAATGAGAATAAGAGCATACCAGAATACTTCCTCAGAGTTGAAGAAGTAACTAATATGATTAAAAGGGGTTGGTGAAGAAGTCCACGAAGAGACGATTGTTTAGAAAATATTAAGATCTCTACCCATGAGATTTAATGCCAAAATATTAGCTATTGAGGAAATGACTATAAGCATAATAATAAAAATAAGAGTTTCTTAATTATCGATTCACACCCTCCCACCTCAACAATTCCTTCTTTTAACAAATAGAATGGAAGAAATACACCCATAGTTTAAATCAGACTAGTTCTTTTCTCACCAATGTTGACGATAAATGTGTTGGGTCGCCACATTAAAAAAGGGAAAAATTGATATCAAAGGCATATATTCTAGATTCCCATTAGATACAACTAATGACAGATTACAATGGTATAAAAAAACATGGTACTTGTTGAGTTACAAAAAGGGTATGTATTTACTATTAATTTCATCATCTTTTTCCTTGATTCTTATCTTTTCCATATCTGAATGTGCTAATATATTGAGGAATTATCGTAAGAAACATATGAATTATTTGTAGTTATGATTTAGCTAACTCTTACTCTTCTTTATGCAACAAAGCGACAAAAGGAACAATTGTTGTTCCCTAACGATGGAATGGCAAGAACCAACAAACAAAGGAAGGAATGCAGCGGTTGTGAACAAGGCTAAGGGTGAATCAGGAGGATCAACGCGAAAAGGGAAAGGATGTATCAACTTAGCAATCAGTTGTGAACCCCTCAGGATCGGGAGATCCTAAGGAATCACATTTAACTTTTACCCTTTCTGATTATAAAAGAAGACGATTGTAAGAAGAAAGGAGGAATCTCTGTTATTTTTCGAATTGAAATTTTAATTACAGACTCTCGCTATTGAGAGAACACGAATATATTGTAATACTACTTAAGTTTGATGATTAATATATAATTGAAGTTATTTTTCCCTCGCATTACCTGAGGTAGCTCAGTAGTGTTTGCTAGCGGCTAAGGGCCCCACCTCTGGTGGATTAAACTGCCTCTGTGTTATACATTTCCAATTTTCGCAAGTGTGATTGGTTTGATAGTTTTCCTACTTTATGTGATTTTATCTTATTCATTATTTACTATATTGAAGGAATATAATTACTTTATATGATTTACAACACTGTTGTTTGATTCAGTTTACTTTCATTGCAGATTAAGTTACTTAGATAAGTATTCGGATTAATTTAATCAGCTGTAAGAGTTTGATTATCTCTATTGGACTCTCAGAATTGATATCATTTCTATTTTGTTTACTAGAGATTGAGTTTGGTTTAGATTAAATCAGTTAAGAAGAGATGAGTTATTGCTAATTTACTCTCAGCTGATGCTATTATTAGTTGAATTTCTTATGTGAGAGTTGATTACAATTTTAGTAGAGGATTGAGTCTTGAAGTTTAGATGTTATATTTCCTTTAATGATTGCAATTTGAGTTTATTAGATGCATCTATTTACTCTTGTATCAAAAGACTATACTATAATTTAAGAAACATTACTCTTTGAATTTATAGTAGCCACATACTCTGTACACTCTTGAAATAAGAGGACTTGCCCGGGTTGATGATTAATGTGGGGTAGTTAGGAGTTTTAAAAGACACCTTTTATCAACCAACATTTTGGCGTCATTTCCGGGTAGAGTGTAGCCATTTTACAAAGAATGATGTATATATGATAATTGTTGTTGAGGAAGAATTGGGTATTGAAAACGGAAGGTGAGAACCTACGTAACGAGCAAGTAAAGTGCTTGCTCCCCTGCTTGCTTTTCAGCACAATTACAGAAAAGTGAAGTAGGTGTTTGATGTTTGTCTATTGAGAGAGAACTGGGTATTAAAAATGGAAGGTAAGAACTTGCATAAGGAGAAAGTAAAATGCCTGCTTCCTCGCCCACTTTCCAGCAAAATTGATAGGAACTTAAGGTAGAAGTAAACATTTGAATTCTTTCATGAATGACTAAGAAGAAAAGACCAGAAAAAAATACAATTCCACATCCCAAACCTGAAAAATCTAAGGGACCGGTGACCCTTGGACGATCGACTTTTATCAATGACATCTTAAGAAAAGTTGAATCTCAGCCATCAGTAGGTCCCCGAACCATTGCTTCCAGACAACCTACTATCTTCCTTCAGGCCACAGGCTCACCATCTATAGCCTACGCTAAGGTCCACAGTAAAATGGGAGGGACTGAGAAAAGTTTTCAAGATATTGAAAATTTGTGCCCAATTCCCTCACAAGAAGGTAATTCTTGTAACATTCCTGAAGGAGGAGGAGAAATAGGGGAAACAGAGGAACCAAGATCCCCTCAAGTAGTAACTGAACAAAGGACACCCAGTGTCCAAGATCAAGGGAGTGCTATTAGGATCATTCCCACCTCTTCTAGACCACCCAGGGATAAATCTCTAGCTCTAGAAATCCTCTAAGGGTACTGGCATATCTTTGATGAAATGGAAAATAATCCACAAGCATCCCAGACTTCTACATTATAGTAACCTATTGTTGACACAACTATCAATGCACCCATGAAAGTTGTCCCTCTACAAAATATTCCCACCTTTCATAGACTCACTTCAGAATATCTAGATGCATTTCGGTGTGAATTTGATGTATTATGTTTGGGTTATGATTATACCGTGGATCCCCAAAAACTAAAGCTGCTTCCCTCTGCGTTAAAGGGAGCAGCCTTGTGTTGGTTTACGAGACTACGTGGGGGCACTATAAATGATTGTGATAAAATGAAAACCACTTTCCTTAAAAAATATCAGGATTATTCTAGATCTAGAGAACTAAAAGATGAAATATTCCAAATGGTAGCAAGGCCTAGTGAAACATTGGAAGAGTATGTGGATCATTTCCAATATAACCTCCAAAGGTCTTCCTATGCAAATATTCCTTTGCCTAATAATCTGCTAAAAACCACGCTGATTAAGGGAAAGAAAGACCAGTGGATAGAGACATTAAATATTATAGGTAAAGGTGATATATATCAAGGAGACTATGCTAAAATTATTATTTTGTGTATCAAGTGCTCAAGAGGCAGTACAATATTGAAATCAACCAAACGTGATATGACCACTAGGGACAACAAAATCTCTGACGGAAGAATTACTCATGCAGAAATCGGCAACTTGCTGGAAGATTTCAAAACAGATATCGTGGGAACTTTGACAACACAATTAGACATTATGCAAGCCAAGCAGAAGCATGCTGAAGAAAAACAAAACCTCGTGATCTTTTTCCTTCGATATAAGAAGAAGCATAGTCATAAAGAATTCCCACTGGATATGGTACAGACCTGTGCCATATGCACTAAAGATCATGCCACAAAAAGCTGCCCATCACTCCCAGGATTAAAAATGGTCTTCAAGGAGGCAGAGGAAGAAACAAAACCAATCTACCTATTAAATCATTGTTGGCAATGGTAAACACGACAAACATGTATGCCTAATGACCCATATCCATTTTTTCAACCCTCGAAATATAATTCTCAACAATACACAGGAGCTACATAGCATAACCAACCACCTTTTCCTAATTGGTCACAACAACCATTCTCTATACCACCTTGGTCCAATCAATCAAATCAGAACAATAGTTGGCCAAATTCCTCTTACTTTCCACCATCCTAGCAGAACAATGCATATCCATCCCAATGGCCACCCTCCACTTCATAAAACAAGAACTAGCAGTCAAGCTAGCAAAGACCTACAAACCAGCCAATAGGAACAATCCCCCTACCACAACCTACACTACCAGCACATTACACATTGCAACAAAATCCTCAAACCAATTTACGACCACAACTCTCAGCTCAGCCCAACCTAAATCCCAACAATAGACTAGTCTAGTCGGTACAAATTATTGAAGGGCTGGATCTGGAAGCTAAGTTGAGAGAGTGTAATGAACTTAAATTGAGGTCTAGACGAATAATTGAGTCAGAGGGTGATATACAAATAAGAATCACTGCCTGAAGAAGAAACACCTCAAATGGAGAATACAGTTAAGCAGAAGAGCCATCATCAAACTATTACCTCTTCTCCACCATTCCCAAAAAGGTTGATTATACCTCACCCAATAGAATATTTTGATTTCAATCTTCTGGGAGAATTAAAAAATATTTGTGTAAAAATACCCCTCCTCTAGGCTATTCAGGATATTCCAATCTATGCAAAAACTATTAAGGAATTGTGTACTAAAAATCCTAAGAGCAAAATAAAAACAACCTCAGCTGTCCACGTAGTTAGAACTTTGTTTGATTTATTATCAGGCAGAGAAACACCAGTGAAATATGAGGACCCAGGAAACCCTATAGTCACAGTACAAATAAATGGATGTTCTTTTCCCAATGCCTTAGTTGATCTAGGAGCAACCATTAATATTCTCACAACAACAACCTGTCAAAAAATTGGCATTACAGCCTTAGATCCAACTACGACCTTGCCGGAACTTACTGACCGTTTGGTTGTCAAACCAGAAGGGACATTACAGGATGTAATGGTGTCTGTATATTCTTGGGAATACCCAGTAGGTTTCTTGATTATTAATCCTAGAAACTGGCTAGATGGACATCCCCTAATTCTAGGAAGACGTTGGCTAGCGACCGTAGATGCTTATATAAGTTGTCGAATAGGTAGTATGACTATAGCAAGAGGAATCAATGTGAAGAATCTATATTTATATCCTCCAGATCAGCCAAGCCTAACAATAATAAAAACTAGAAAACAACCTGTAATATATTTAACTGAAAACATTTAATCATCGCTAACTGTAGCAGATGCTCTTGAATTTAAGAATCAAACAGAAGATGACATTATTAAAACTTACATTAATCACCCAGATGATGTGTCTAATCTAAAATGTCACATGATTGAAGCAACACTAGATAACGAAATCGAAGAAGATCCCTTAAAAGATATCAGTGACCAAACAATACCAACAACAACTGTTTATAACAGAAAATCCATTGAAATTGAGCCAGGGAAAGTCCTAAACATTAATAAAAACCTAATTGATGACTACCAGTAGAGGCTTGTTCAACTCAGAAAATATAAAGAGGCTTTCGCTTGGGATTACCCATATATGAAAGGGATTGATCCCCAATTATGTATGCACCACATCTATACTGAGAAAGATGCGAGACCCATTCAACAACCTCAACGAAGGTTAAATCCTCACCTAAAATATGTTGTTAAAGATGAACTACAAAAACTGTTAGATGTAAATTTCATTTATCCTATATTTGATAGAAAATGGGTTTCTCCATTAGTTGTGGTCCCTAAAAAGAACGGGAAGTGGCATATATTTGTCGATTATAGAGAGCTTAATAAAGCAACCCAAAGGATCATTTTCCCCTCCCGTTCATCAACTAGGATTTGAACACATTGGCAGGTAAAAAATTCTTCTTTTTCCTAGACGGCTTAAGTGGCTACAACCAAATCCAAATTGCCCCTGAAGACCAGGACAAGACTACCTTCACCTGCCCCTAGGGTACATTTGTTTACAGGGTATTACCTTTTGGACTATGTAATGCACCCGCCACATTCTAGAGAGCCATACTCAACATTTTTTCACACTTAATAAACGAAGGATGTTGGCTTATATGGGCCTGATCCAGGTTTAGAAGAATTATTTAGCCAAACAAATCCCACAGCTACCAGCCCTTTCGGCAACAATCCGTGGAGCACAAACTGAGGTCTCACTCGAGATAGTATGGGAGGGTGCTAGAATCAAGTTTCCATACCCTTGGGATGTCTAGATGTGGTCTGGAGGTTTCGCACACAGTTCCGCAATGTCACGCTGCGTAGATACGAACCCACAATAATCTTTGTTATTTACATATCTAATCTATTTGATGAAGTATTACTTAGAAGGGTCTTTAAGCAAACATTTATTAGAATTATCTAGTTCTAAACGTAGATTCACATGTATTCAAAATGTAAGCATATGTGCATATATCACCCAATGATATTAACCATAAAAAGCTAGATCCATGATACTTATATTTAACACAGAATTACCAAAGCAACTTATCTTTATTCACTTTCTTCACATCCGCACACACAGCTGCAGACTCTTCCAGGCCTCTGTGCACACAGCATCAGAGCCTCTATCCACTACCCAAACCCTCGACTCAGACTTACAGATGCTTACCAATTGTTCTCCTCAAAAACCCATTACATTTCAGATCCATGATCATACCAAAAAACTTA
Organism: Pinus taeda; assembly: GCA_000404065.3. Lineage (NCBI taxonomy): Eukaryota > Viridiplantae > Streptophyta > Pinopsida > Pinales > Pinaceae > Pinus > Pinus taeda. The sequence goes on from APFE030717078.1 coordinate 9,908, forward strand.
GCTCCCTCTACCCATAGAGCTTTTCTCTATTTATAGCTTTCCATGGACCGTGATCCATGGGCAGGCTGACTCATTTTACATTTCTTTACATTATTTTTGGGCAGACTAACCTTTGACTTTGACCTACTACAACTCGTGCTCCGCACTTCTCGCAGAATCTTTTCCGAAAATTGCGGTCCTCTTGTCCCATGACCGTTACGGGGGGCTTCCACTACCCAACAGTCCCCCAACACAATCATCATGACCCATCTTGAGTCACTCAGCTGGTGCGGGAGTCTTTGTGCAGAGGTTGGTCAACAACTTTTGCATCTCACCAGTCTCTCCAACAAATTCAGTTGTGAGCCTCTGTACCTTTTCCAAGTGAACCGCGGAGGCATCTGTATCACCTGCAGCTACCTACTCCATTGCACATATTGCCTACATCTACATTACCTTGCCTTCAATGGTTGTAGATACGCTAAACGCTTCATCGAGCCAAGGTTGCATACATTCTTTAAGTACTACCTCATGTTGCCGCACCACATCAATTTGGGCTTTGAGCGCCTGGGCCTCTTTCATTTTGGCCAACTGATATGTTCCTTAGTGTGCAACCACTTGAGGTGGTCCTGCATCTCCATTTTTTATTGTGGGTCCTGTTCCAAATCCATTCCCCGATCTCCCTGATTCCCCATTGTTATCAGGCTCGTGGTAGCCTCTTGCTGCAAACTGGCCTGTTGTTCCTGACGTGTTTTTCCTGCCAGTTGAGTGAGTCACTACTGACGTTCCTTCTTCTGTTGTTGTGCGGCCAATCTGTCAAGAATGGCCTTGTCTAGGGCATGCCATTCTTGAGGCCATGCTACCAATACCATGTAAATGGCATCATCTATTGCAAGGAACTTGAGTTTGACCCAAGATCGCTCTAGATCCTTTCATGCTCGGATATACACATGATGCATGTCGGCTTTGAACTCGGCCATGCTTTGAAAATTACTATAGATTGTGGGGGTCATACGTTGTCTTCGAGCAATACGCATCCATATCTTCCCTTCCATGGAGGTCCAAAATACATGGATTGCGGAAACCCTTGCTACATCCTTTGTAGCCCATAGCGAAATATACCGCACTACTTCAGGTAGGTTATCCTCAATGTGGGGAAACTAGCTCTCCTGTGGAAATTCACCTATAACCAGAAGGATTGATAAGAGGAACCATGCGTAATGAAAGGTCTTACCTTTGTCCCGTGCTTCTTGATAATTGGTCAGAAATTCGTTGCATAAAAACTCTGCCCAATTGAACTAAACCCCCTCGGCACACTGCCCTACCAATGCGATGATAGGGGTTGGTACTTCGTTCGTGCGACATTTTCTCATGAGTTTGCCGGCTAGTAGACGAGTGGCGACTCGTACTGCGTGATCTTTGATGCTGGTTATGACATACCCCCACTTTCCTTTATCTAGATGGTACATTGCCTTCACTGTTTCGGCAAGGCCTCCCTCGCTACTGGTTCCTGCTATGTCTGCTGGGTTATTCCCTTTAAGCGGTAGGTGTGTATTTTAGTGGATTAGGTTAGTTTTGATCAGGATCGATTCTTCCAATCAGTAATATCCATTATCGATGAGACATAACAGTTGTCAGATCACAAATATGGTGATGGTCGTGCGATAATAGTGAGGTATCCACCTGAGATTTAGTAGCCCCGCCCTTTCCACACCTAGTAACCACTTCTAAGGCAATAACTTGTCTTCAGCTAGTTCCGGGAACTTGTCACTATTTGCAAGGTTCCAATCTTCAAATTTGATACTTGGAACACACCCCACTGGCAACCCTTCACACCTTATATCGTCCGGAAGAAGGGGGCTCTGCAATGTAGTTTTCGTAGCATCTATGTCTTTCGATATCTTTGTCGTCCTGGTCCATGGAGAAAGATACGAGGGTAACAACGGAAACTGAAATACAGATTCTTCTTCCTCCGTCTGTGTGTCAATCTGATCGATCAGGTCTTACAAATCATCGTCCTCTTCAGTGGGTTCGGTGGTTACTACTTTGCCTTTATGAATGGCTGAGCATTTTTTGAATCTTGGTGAGGCCCAGACTGTTCCCATCTTCTGCTTGTTCTTCCTGGGTCGGGAGGTACATGGGGACTTAGGAACTTCAAGAACTTGAGCTACATCCTCGGGCTCTTCCTGATTCAGCTGCATTTCTTCTATGACCCGTGCTCGAGTTCTTGCCATAGTACTCATGGAGTGCCTGGTATCTGCGTACTTGCTACTTTTTTCTGGTTCAAAGTGCCAAGAGTCCAGTGCCAGCCACAAACTATGAGATTTGAAAAAATCCCTTCCCTCCATTTTCAGTTCATTAGTGGCGTTGAGTTGGTATATCTTTGTGTATCTCGTCTGGAACTTTCATCTTAATGTCCCACCACCCGCTATTTTCTGTAGGAGCTGACCTTCGTGTCAGGGCTAATGTGGCTAACGGTCATATTTTGACTTTTTCTTGCAGTAGCGTTATCCTTGCGGCACAGCTACGAACTTGGGGACTGCCTAATTTGGCAAAGAATCCTTTTGTCGCATCATTGTTTCGTAGACTAGTTTATAGTCCCACGCCTTCTTGCAACTGCTCGATGTCCTGAGACTGTAGTTTCTATTGCTAGTCAGGTGCGAGTTCAGACCGTCCCTACTAGCCCAGGCTGAGAGCACCTATGAAGCATTTGGGTCATCGATCTGGGGTTTATGTTCTTCCATGAGTGTGGGTGCAACCATGATAGGAGGGTCACAATGCGTGCCTAGACTACTCTGCTTCATAGCGCACTTTGCTTCTTTGGATGTAACCACAGTTTACTAGTGTTGAAGGACTTGTAGCTACTCTATTTTTTTTTAGCTTCCTTCTGTCATCTATTACAGGCCCATCGAGCCCATGGTATCCGCAACTTCCCTAAGTCCCTGCTAACCTTGGCACCGACTACATGGGCATTGGTCTTTTGGGGTGGCTTCGGGCTCCTATTTCTAAGCTGGGTGGATGTCCACATCTTAGACACCTATAGCCTATGCTGACAAGGAACACTTACTTTGTTTCACTCTTTTGGGTGTGCGCATGCCTTCCTTTGACATCTGCACCTTGTTGTTCACATTTTTAGGGTTACACCCTGTTTGGATATAGTAGTTGCGCTGGATGGTTTCAGAGATACCTCTAGCCATTCCTTTGGTCCTATTGTCAACATCCGATTACAATTGAGCGTGGTTACTTTGTGTAGTTGGTTCTGCCATCTTTCAACCTCTTCATCTGAGTTCGATGTAGAAGAACTATCATAGTCCCATGATAGTCGACCATCTGCTGTTGGATTGACCTTGTCCTGATCTTGTGTTGTAATCTAGTAGATACAATCCAACTCTCTCTCACTGTCTTTGTCACGCACGGGCTCGGTATATCGCGTCCCTTCTGCTTGGTCCAATGAGACCACCACACAGAGAGATTTCTTTTTGAATATTATTTTTCGTTTCTTGAGGTTGATAATTCCATTCATATCCATTACCAAATATATCCCTAACAGTGCAGGATATGGGTTACTATCATCCACAATTTCAATGACCTCAAAATCGGTCTGGGTGCTAGTGCCATCGATGTCTACTGTAACTCCGTGTAGGCATCCGATGGGCAAAATCTTCTGTTGGTTAGCCATCTATAGTTGAATCAACGATCATTGCAATGGAGGCCTGCCCATGCGTTCCCAAGTCTGCTTTGGTAAAACATTCACATCAGACCCCAAATCTAAAACGACCTGATCCATCTCATAGTCTCTGATCTAGACAGTTAATAGCATTTCTCACCCAATGTGAAAAGCATGTTTACCTAATTTTCAGATCATTTGCAGTTCATTCACTCTTGCGCACTGAGTTATCAATTCCTATATCGCTTTTACTTCTTTAGCATCTCTGAGTAAGTTCATGCAGGTTTCCATAAGGTGGTTAACACAGATGTATCCATCTTTGATCTTAATTGATCCTTACTTCCTGATATAGAAGCTTCTGCGAAGCTCTTCTTGGCTTCCATAAAGGTTTCCTTCACATGCTCCAAGTCAAGGTCTGGTTGTGTCGGGGGGGCTTTAAGGATCCTTGCATATATCTTTGGCTGGTTCTCCTTATCTTCTCCAGTGGTAGCGCCACTCCAGAGCATCCTATTTACGTTCGGCTCCTCTGCGTGAGGTTTAGCCTTCATCATTTGGATGTTCTGAGTGGGGTTGGATGGAAGCACCCCCTTTTCTTGCATCTGAGTAATCAACATGGGCCAATCAATTGCTTCGTGGTCAAATTGGTAATAGTAAGGACAACAGGCTTTGGTCAGGTTCGTGCAATCCGACGCGTAATGCCCCGTCCCTCTACAATTGTAGTAAATCAATTTCCCTCATCCCCATCCAGGTCCCATGCCTCCATGGCCCCATTCGCGTCCCTGGTATCCTCCCCGTGTGAATGGTGCAGTGGGATCCTACCCATGCACCTTTGTTTGCATCCTATAAGCAGGTGTTCGATCTATCAACATTTGGTAACAGTGGCAATTTCTTTCCTTGTGGCTCACCATTCTGCAGAAGTTACAAAATAATTGTTGAGGAGGGGGTTGTCTTAAGCTTGGTAATATGTGATAATTTTTCATGGCATGCTTTCCTCCCACCTCACAAATTGCACATCAGAGTGCGGGCATCATACTTGGCCCAGCTTGTACCTCTAGTCGCAAAGTTATTGGCCCCCCTCTTGCCACATGATTTGCAAAGATCGGACAGTGGTCCTTATCATGGCCCAGTCCCTTACATTTGATACACCACACTTCTTCCCGTACCTTTGTCCTAGGCACCTATCCCTATTTCAAGCTTCGCATCTCTAGACATAAGCTTTGTATTTGCACTTGGATTTGTTGTACTCCCAACCCTAGGTCCTATATTGGGGTTTTGTGTAACCGCATTGCTACCTCCAGTGCTTCAGCTTGGGTTGAGATCTTTTGTTGTGATAGAATAGATCTTAGATATGGCGTTAATGATGTGACAAACCAAGTGCGGTGTTGCGCATCCATTAGTGTCATATTGGCCTTGTGGATTGTTAGAAAATTATATATTACAAAGCAATGGAACACATAAAATATTGCAGAAATATAAACATAGAAAACTCATAAAACAAGAGAGACACAGATATACATGGTTCACCTAGTTTGGGCTATGTCCACGGAGAAACAACCAGTCCTTTTTTTATTATATTATCTAGCAAACTGAAGGGATACAACCTACAGCAAATCTGTTGTAACACTCTCTTCGCTCTCAATCTCCTCTCTCTTTCTTACTCAGAATATAGACCTTACATAGACGCAATACAATTCCCTCATATATAGTGAGGGGTTGTCTTCTAGGGCAAAAAAGCCTAAATTAAACATAATTTCTACCGTCAGATCTCCGCCTAATGAACTACCCAGATCGACTAGAAATTACTATACTTTTACAAGGAAATTTTACATCTATTCTTAGCTTTATGGGCGTTGCAGTCGCCCCCCCGGACTCCCCCTGCAACGAATATTTTATGGGCGGTGTTGCTGCCCCATTTCAAACTGGGGTCCAATGTGACGATACCTTTGAATACATAAGATAATCAGGCTCCACACCCAACAATCTCTCACTTGGAGACTGATTATAGCAACTCCATCGCTGCTTAATTTGTTGGACAATGACTCCTCTTTGGACCTGACTGTTTCTCATCTTCTTCATCATACTTGAAGACCAATTGAAACTGAGCATATTCTTAGTTTCTCCCTGGTTACAACCTTTGTTAGAATATCTGCAGGATTCTAGCTAGTGTGTATCTTGTCCAGCTTCAACTGTCCATCTTCCAATGCTGACCATATGAAATGGTACTTGAGCTATATATGTTTAGTCTTGGAATGAAATGCAGAGTTCTTTGCAAGATGTATGGCACTCTGGCTGTCACTGTATAACCTTCCCA
>APFE030717078.1:25076-37119 GCA_000404065.3 Pinus taeda
GAACCTGTCCAAAATCTCCTTGAACATAATCATGAAAATGTTTCTTATCAGGTGTGGCATGGAATGAGGCCCCTGAATCTACCACCTAGGCATCAATAATATTTTCTAATGAAAGAATCAAAGCATCTTGCGACACATCACCTGTTACATTCGCTTCATGATTAGTTTCTTGCTGCAAGTCTCCTTCTTTTCCCTTCTGAGACTTGCAGTATTTCTTCAAGTGTCCTTTCTTCCCGCATTTCCATCATACTATCCACGATCTGGACTTCGATCTACCTTTTCTTGACTTACTACGATATCCTGGGCTCTTTCCTCTTTCCATTTTTCTTCCCCTAGTCTCTGTAGTAAAAGCATTACCTGATGTCTCGCTGGAGCTTTTCCATCGCATTTCCTCGGTAAGGATTGCACTGACAACATCATCAAACTTTAAAGTACTAGATCTAGAGGTAGAGTTACTAATGGACATAGCTAAACCATTCCAAATTTTTGGCAATGAGCACAGAAATAACAGAGCCCTAAATTCATCATCAAAATTTACCCCTACAGAACTTAACTGACTTGTAACTGTATTAAAATCATTTAAATGGTCTGCAATAGATCCACCTTCTGACATACTCATATTAAATAAACACTTCATAAGAAATACGTTATTTCATGCCGAGGGTTTTTCATATAGTTTGGTCAATGCCGACATTAAACCCTCTGTTGTTGTCTCCTTTGAAATATTAAACGCTACCGATGCTGCTAGGCACAACCGTATTGTTCTAAGTGTCATTCTATCAAGAATATCCCATTCTGTGTCTATCATACTCATCAGCTTCTTTGTCTTTCCACTCAATGGTAGGTGTAGATCTCTCTCATACATATAATCTTTCGTCTGCATCTTCCACAGCTAGTAGTTTTGGCCGTTGAATTTTTCGACCCTAAACCTACCATCTTCCACCATTGCTCCCACTCGAACCAAGAACCCTTCTCTCATGCGAGTTTATCAACCAAATAGACCTTCGGCTCTGATACCAGTTGTTAGAAAATTATATATTACAGAGCAATGGAACACATAAAATATTGCAGAAATATAAACATAGAAAACGCATAAAACAAGAGAGACACAGATATACGTGGTTCACCCAGTTTGGGCTATGTCCACGGTGAAACAACCAGTCCTTCTTTTATTATATCATCCAGCAAACTAAAGAGATACAACCTACAACAAATCCACTATAACACCCTCTTCGCTCTCAATCTCCTCTCTCTTCCTTACTCAAAATACAGATCTTACATAGACGCAATACAATTCCCTCATATATACTGAGGGGTTGTCTTCTAGGGAAAAAAACCTAAATAAACATAATTTCTACCATCAGATCTCTGCCTAATGAATGACCCAGATTGACTAGAAATTACTATACTTTTACAAGACAATTTTATATCTGTTCTTAGCTTCGGGCGCTGCAGCCAGCACCCCCCCCCCCCCCCAAGGACCCCCTGCAGCAAATATTTTATGGGCAGCAACGAACTAGGGTCCAATGTGGTGATACCTTTGAATATAGAAGATAATCAAGCTCCACACCCAACACAGATGGTGCTTTTCAACCTCTGATCTAAATCCCATGGGGTTTCACCAGGCAACATTACAGTCTCCTTGAACCCAATAACTGACTATGCTTCCGACTTGGGTCACCCAAACTCCTTGTTTAGTGCCTCCTAGATTACTGTCATTCCTTCATTTGGATGATCACTTGAATATTTCATGTACCAGGTCAATGTGTAGTCCTGCAATGCGCTAACTAAGGTAGCCTTCTTGATGTTATCATTTGTGATGCCCTGAGCGTCCCATACAAACCTTATCACAAACCAAAACAGGCCTAGTTCCTCATTTCCTATCCCTTTAAATGTTGATAGCTAGACTGCGCTCACCATCCCGACTTTTGCTGGTGGCGGCGTTGGGGGTGGGGTCGGGGTTGGTGTGGAAAAATTTGATGAAGGCGATGCGGGGGGTGGCATGGACGGAGGTGGTATAAGTGGGAAGCGCACGCTGATCAACCGGACCACACTCCCTAGTGAGAGCCTCACGAGCTCCTCCTCGCTTTCCCGGGAAATAGAAGCTAAAGGACTGTTCTCTACTCTTCTCGATCTACAATAACCTATTCTGCTCTGCATTACTCTAGACATCAATAAACATGCATAATCTATTTTTCACACAATAACATCTTAATCCAGGTATTCAATGATTTTACATACCTACCCCGAGGTCCTTGAAGAAACCACCTTTCCGCTTCTCTATAGCTCACAGTTTTATTTATCGCAAACTCTGTAATAAATCCTCCTATTACCCAATCTAGCCAATGATCTACTACGCACTCGATTTTATCTTCTGTGGCTTCTAGCCTGTGCACCAATTATGGGGTCCACACAATAGGCTGGTCCAATCTACATCTTCCCATGTTGTCAGCTTGCCTCGCAATCCACTCGTATAGCTCTACTGGAAATGTCGCGAAGAATACTTCATGAATATCTATGTATATATAGTGGTCCAACCAGTCTTCCTCCGATATTTGCGGATTTCTATTTTCCTAAACTGTGAATTCGTGGAGTTTCAGATCCCACCACCCTTCAATCTCCTTCTTTGTAGGGTTCCAACATCCCACCATCAGACACCCGTTAGGCAGATCCCGGTCTTGGCAACGGAACCATTTGTTGGCTTATATGGGCCTGACCCAGGTTTGGAAGAATTATTTAGCCAAACAGATCCCGCAGTTACCGGCCCTTTCAGCAACATTCCGCGGAGTGCAAACTTGGGTCTCACTCAAGGTAGCAGGGGAGAGTGCTAGAACCAGGTTTCTGCACCCTTGGAATGTCTAGATGTGGTTTGGAGGTTTCACGCACCATTCCACAACGTCGCACTGTGTAGATCTGAACCCACAATAATATTTGTTCTTTACAGATCTAATCTATTTGATGAATTATTACTTAGAAGGGTCTTTAAGCAAACATTTATCAGAATTATCCAGTTTGCACGCTTGGATTAAACACAGATTCACATGTATTCAAAATGTAAGCATATGCGCATAGATCAACCAGCGATATTAACCATAAAAAGCTAGATTCGCAATACTTAGATTTAACAGATAATTACCAAAGAAACTTATCTTTATTCACTTTCTTCACCAATACATCCAGATCCACCCTACACACTCAGTTGCAGGGGTCTGCGCACACAACTACAGACTCTTCCAGGCCTCTGCACACACAACTACAGAGCCTCTATCCACTACCCAAACCCTTGACTCAGACTTATAGACGCTTACCAATTTTTTTCCTCAAAAACCCATTACATTTCAGATCCAAGATCATACCACAAAACTTTGCTCCCTCTACCCATAGAGCCTCGCTCTATTTATACCTTTACATGGACCATGATCTACGGGCAGGCTGACTCATTTTACATTTCTTTACATTATTTTTTAGTAGACTACCCTTTGACTTTGACCTACTACAACTCGCACTCCACACTTCTCGAGGAATCTTTTCCCAAAATTTCGGTCCTCGTGTCCCATGACCATTATGTGGGGCTTCCGCTACCCAATAGGGGACTTGAGGTGTACATGGACGATTTTACACCCTATGGAGATGACTTAGAGCCGGCATTACAAACGCTAGAGAAAGTCTTGCAAAGATGCATTGCTACCAGGCTCTGCTTAAGCCACGAGAAATGCCACATGATGATGACCGAGGGCCTCATCTTGGGTCACTACATCTCAACAGTTGGAATTCAAGTAGATCTAGCAAAATTTCAGATAATCCTCTTAATACCTACCCCCTACACACAAACTGAGGTACTTAGTTTTTTAGGATTTTCTGGATATTATAGAAGATTTATAAATAATTTCTCCCAAATTGCTGCACCATTATATTCTTTGAGAGGACATATCGACTTTTTATGGACTGGCAAATGTGACATTGCCTTTGAAGTGTTAAAATGGCTAGCATCAACAACTCCAATATTACGGGGCCAAAACTGGGATTTACTATTTCAGATTTCATCTAATGCATCAAATACAGCCATTGGAGCAGTTCTTAGCCAAGAGGAAGATAAGAAACCTTATGCGATATTATACATCAGAAAAAATTTAACTCCTACTGAGTTGAATTACACCGTGACCGAGAAAGCGTTTCTAGCTGTAATCTATGCTATTAACAAATTCAGACACTATATAACAGGATACCCTGTGGTTTTGTATACTCATCACTCTGTTATCAAATATTTAGCTAACAAACTTGTTACAAATGGAAGAGTGACACGATGGTTAATCCTTTTGCAGGAATTCCACATAACAATTAAGGATCGACTAGGAAAGGAAAATCCTATGGTAGACTTCCTCTCACGAGTGCCAAAGATAGATGACTTGGCAGCAGTAGAAGACCAGTTCCCAGATGAGCACTTATTTGTTGTAACCATGAAAACACCATGGTATGCAGATGTCATGAACTACCTAACAATGGGAAAATTACCCAAGCACCTGATGCCTAGAGAAATAAAACTAATAGTACAACGCAGCACTCCGTTCTCCTAGATTGGAGGATACCTCTTTCACAAAGGAACTGATATGCATATCCGAAGGTGTGTTAGGGAAGACGGAATCTTCAACATCCTAAAAGCTTGCCATGATGGACCTTGCAGTGGACATTTTGAAGACCACAGGACTGGGCATAAAGTCTTACAGACAAGCTATTACTAGCCCACCATTTTTAAGGACGCCAAGAAGTTCTTCTAGGCATGCGATAGCTCCAAAAGAATGGGCCACCCTGGCCAGTCTGACGAGATGCCTCTGCATCCACAGTTAGTCATCGAGCATTTTGAACACTGGGCGTTAGATTTCATTGGCCAAATAAACCCATCATCTAATCAAAAGACATATATACTGGTTGCAACAGAAAATGTGACTAAATGGGTGGAGGCAGAAGCATTACCAAGGGAAACAAAGGACTCAGTAATCCACTTTCTTTTCCAAATTTTTGTGCAGTATGGCTTGCCTAGAGAAATAATCACGGATGGAGGGCCACAATTTGTAGGCCATAAAATTGCTGCTACATTAAAAAATCATCATATTATGCACAGAATCACATCTCCATACCACCCACAGGCAAACGGCCAGGTAGAAAGTACCAACAAGGTAATTGAGGCTCTACTAACAAAGATAGTCGCCTCACATAGATGTGACTGGGCTACCCAAATGCTAGAAGCCCTGTGGGCATATCGCACGACATGGAGAAATACCACAGGATAATCCCCATATCAGTTAGTGTTTGGCAAAGAACCTATCTTCCCAATATAATTTGAAATTCAGACATTGAGGATAGTTCAAGAAGTAGGCTTGGATCTGAATGAAGCACAGATTGATAGACTACACCAAATTAATGAATTGGATGAAATCTGTCTATCAGCTCTTGATCATACTACACTAATTCAACAAAAAAGAGCACAATGGCATGATGCCCTCATCAAGAAAAAGATATTCCATGAAGGTGATTGGGCACTTCTGTATGATTCTAGGTTCCAGAATTTCCCGGGAAAAATCCAGACCAGATGGTTAGGTCACTACGAGATAAAGGAGGTGCACAATAATGGCACCTTTACATTAACCACCATTGATGGGTCCGGTTACTCTTTTAAATCAAATGGGCATCGTGTGTGCCTCTACCATAAACCACTTACAAGGGAGTCCTTTTGCCAACACATATATGAAGATCCCACAATACAAATTCTTACTAAGGAGGGCAACCCTTCCACATCACTAGTCCAGTGAAGAATTTATTCTTTTGAAACCTGTACATAAATTTTCCTTTCTGTTTTCTTTCTATTTGATTGGATTTGCTTGGATATTAGATTGTACATTAGTTTTTTTTGTTCCCTATAGGGAACAACTACTGTTCCCTTTAGGGGGTAGCTACTATTCCCTTTAGGGGACAACAATTTTCGTGTGTATTTTCCCTTGCTATTCTCTACCAAGAACAACTACTATTCCCTCTAAGGAACAACAATTTTTGTGTGCATTTTGCTTTGTTGTTCCCTACAGGGAACAATTGTTTTTCCCTACAGGGAACATCAATTTTCGTGTATATTTCGCTTTGTTGTTCCCTACAGGGAACAACAATTTTCGTGTGAATTTTTCTTTGCTGTTCCCTAGGGGGAACAACTATTGTTCCCTCTAAGGAACAAAAATTTTGGCATTTTTTTTTCTTGCTGTTCCCTATAGGGAACAACAATTTTTAGTGTGTATTTCCCTTACTGTTCCCTACGGGGAACAACTATTGTTCCCTCTAGGGAACAACAATTTCCGTGTGTATTTTGCCTTGCTATTCCTTATAGGGAACAACTGTTGTTCCCTATAGGGAACAACACTTTTTGTGTGCATTTTTCTTTGTTGTTCCCTACAGGGAACAACTGATGTTCCCTATTGGGAACATCAATTTTCGTGTACATTTCCTTTGATGTTGCTTACAGGGAACAGGTGATGTTCTTATAAGGAACAACACTTTTGCGTATGTATTTCTTTGTTGTTCCCTACAGGGAACAACGCCTTTTGCGTGTATTTTTCCTTTGCTATTCCTTACAGGGAATAGTTGTTGTTCCCTCTAAGGAAAAACACTTTTTTTTGCGTGTTTTTCTTTGTTGTTCCCTATAGGGAACAACACTTTTTGTGTGATTTTTCCTTTGCAGTTCCCTTTAGGAGATAGCATCTTGTCAGTATTTTTTTGAGAACACCCTTTCTTTCCTTTGCATGATCATCCCTAGACCATCCGTGTTCACTCTTTATGATCCTCTTTATGGCAAAAAAGTACAAATACATATTTAAGGATAATAAGTATGGAGTTTATTGGAACAGGAAAATATCTTGAATATTATCATCTTTAACAAGATGGCTTTGTATTGATCAAAAAATAAAGGACACAACTATATATATCACTTCACTATCCTCATTTCCACTATAGATCAAATTGATTGATTATATGTACCATGCTGGTTCTCCCCTGTCCCCTATAACTCTCTCTATTTATTATCAATAAGATTAAGGGCATATTTTTTTCTCTATTGATATGTTCAAACTTCTTCCGCCATCCCTGCTCTTAAGGAGTGTTGAGCCACCCTCTATATATTAATAGGAAGTGCTATTAATATATATATATATATATATATATATATTCACTAACAATTGTATGATTTTTTTCTACAGATGGAGGATAGGGGGTTTCATCATGAGCTAGCCTACCATGATCATAAGGAAGCAACGAAGTGGCATTCCCACTATGGCCACCACACCAGGGATATGATGTAATGGATGCATCAAGAAATAAAGTCCTTGGAACAGGAGGTCTCATTACGAGCTGGCCTGACCACTTTTCGCTACTTCCCAGTGAATGGAAATGTGTTCATCTGGTTACCATGCCAGCACATTGGTCTCTACTCTAGGTATCATAATGCACTTCCCCAATTATACATAGAGGACCATGGTTCCAAAGGGTTAGAAAGAAACTCTGTCGAGGCTATAGATGCCTGCAGGAAATAGAAGTTCTGTTGATGGTATTGAAGTTGTATTTTCTACATCAATAGTTATTATAATGTCCTCTTCTTATATTTTATCTTTACTACAAAGAGATTATGTTCCTAACTTACCTTGAGCCTTTATGCATGCTTTACCTTTTAAAAATCAATCACAATAGTTTTAAGTGGAATAACGACAGTAAAGTATTATTCCATGCATAATTTGTCCTTTTTCTCTTTTGTATCACCTCACGAAATCTTATCACTTGTTGATAATTCTCGTTATATGCATTGATTTCATCAATCTAATATCCTTTATGATCCTTTCATTAATATGCGTACCTTGCCACTTTCATCACCCCTGTCTTCACCGCCAGCGCATTATCCCTTCACTTATTCGGTCGTAGGTGACCTATTATTTCAAAGGTGTGTGAGGAGCTCTAGTGTACTTATGCATGCACTGTCATCTTTTTATTTGATTTTGTAGGGAAATACAACATCCCATGATCACAAAGCATGTGGCATTATAACAATCCTCGATAATGGTATTTATACTTATAAAGTATCACTTGGTATAGCCATTACAACCATCTATTGTTCCATCACTCAGCTCTGTTTGTTGCTGTGCTATCTCTGCTACACTAATCATTTGCAGAATTCAAGCATCATGGCAGGAAGAATAGTGCACTGAGAACCTCCAATACTGGCTATTTCCAATGAAGCTAGGGAAATTTTAGCTCGAGCAGGATGGACAGCATGCTTTACGAGATTTCAACCACCCAACGAGGAAATTTCCTTCAAATTCTTACAGAACCTAGAGAATGGACAATCCATGGTAAGAGGTAGGCAAATCACTGTATCAGACGCTATGATAGCAGAAGTGTCCAGGTCGCCGGCTGAAGGACCCGTATGGGCTAGCAAATGATTGAAGTTTCATGATGCTATTGAGGCCTTTAAGGATGAAGGACAGGAGATAATTACCAAGAGCAAAGGTGTTCGACCATCATCTCTTGGAGAGCCATGGGGAGAATTAGCACGAATTTTTTAGAACTACATTACCTGTGATGGGCATAAAAACGTGGTAAGGCCACATCAACTCAAAATTTTAGCAGTTCTAAAATGAAAGTGCTCTGTTAATTTACCTGCATTGTTGAACTCTTTACTGCATGACACTGCTGAGAGGCTAAGACAATCCCAACAAATAGAAACTGTAGTAAGCCAACAATGTTTGATTAGGCTGATAGTTAACTATAACCTCGCCCAAAAAAATAAAGATGGGATGATCTAATATTAGCTCTCGAAGGAGGTATATCCCTACCAGCACCTAACCCAATGCCAAAAAGAAAGAGGACTACACTTTTAAGGAACATACCTCATAAGCGAAAATGATCCTCAAGCTTAAGGTCAAAACTGGGAGCACCTGAAAATCTTCAAGGCAGCGTCAGTCAACCCATAGAATTATTCATCCCAGGAAGTGAACAATACTTGTAGCTAGAAGGATAGGATAAACCTAAATCAAACCATGAGGAAGAAATAGGGAATTCTAGAGATGAACAAAGAAGTGAATTGGGTCTTCCCTCAACACCAAACATGAGTCTCCAAGGTGATTTGTTGCATGATTTTGAATTGGTCTAGGTCCTAGCCAACATGAATGATTACATGCAACATGAAAGCCAACTCAATCTTAATTTAGGAGCAACCCATTCTCCTAAGAATTCTAGCGATACCAAAATTATTTCCCCCTCAAAATATGCAAGCCGTGAAGCGGAGACAGATGCAGAGGCCATTCGGGAAGCAGAGAACCAATCTAGTGACACACTCCCATGGAAAATAGCTAAGTAGGCTTGAGCACAGAGAACATAGGCCAAGAAGAATAAGTAAAGATAGAGATAATTCACGAAGCCAATAACCAATTAGGAGACACAGTCCTTTTAGAAAAAAGCCAGAGTGAGAAACCGGGCTCTTTAGAAATAGAAACTATGAACAAGACTATCAGCAGAACAGTTGCTCTGCTAAGAAAGTATAGAACCAAATTGAAAAATCTTAGGAAAGAACAACAAAGGCTTTGTAAAACAGTAAAAGTGCTCAGAAGAAAGATAAAATAAATGTCAGTGAGAAAGGTTCTAGACAAAACCCCAGAGACAGTAAACACAACTTACAGACAGAACTATATGAAGGTAGGGCTACAGGGACCCAAACTGAGCCCATACCCACTCAACCTGTTATCACTCAAAAGGAACAACATGCAATTCTAGTAGAAGTAGCTACTCAAACAGAGGATGTACAACATAACTACTCAGACGGAGGATGTACCCTCCTACAACATGGCTACTCAGATGGATTTTTGGACCTCCCATAATAAAGAAATACAGATAGAAGGCATCCCTTCTCATAGCAGAAGTACTCAAACAAGCATTCAAGCCAAAGATGTCATGACACACAATGACCCCATTATATTGAATCTTCAGGAAGAATTAGCACAGGCTCGACTCATGTTAGAACGACTTGAACAAGAAACTATTTCCTAGAAGAGATATCAAGAGATGTAAAGACAGCTTCAGGAAATGAATGCAACAGAGAGTGAGACTTTCAAAAAATGCAGAAAGGAAGAAGAGAAAATGGAGAAGATCAAGCTCAGGCTAGACAGGGTCATAGGTCAGACAGACGCCATCTGCTCATTATATACAGATGTCTTAGCATGCATGTCTCCTGCCAATAATTATGCCCTGTTTTTATTAGAATGATACTTGTTGTTGAAATTTAAAGTCATGAGAGCTGGAAAACCAATCGAATTAAAAACAATTAAAGATTTTATAAATTGCTACAAACAACATGGTGTAAAGGTTCACAAACTTTTGTGCGAATTTTACCTGCAAAATTTTGTATTAGAGAACGAGGTGGAAAAGCACCCTAACCCTTTTGTGGGAGATGTTCAATTCTAGGCCTTTATCTCGTTTGCAGTTAACCAACTTAAATGGTTTAAAGCTCATAACACATTCCAACAACAAGAGCATTGGATCTTTGGGTAAGGAGTGAACCCAAGCACCCTTTACAAATGCTTGCTAACCATAAGAGTCTGATGACATGAGAAGGGGTGATTAAAATTTTAGGGCCTATTCAGAAGGATATTGTACAGACAGGAGTAGCATACTTCCTCTCCATTCAAGAAAGTTCTCTGGCTACATCCAAGCTTAGGTGGACAGTCTCCACTAGTAGTGTACAGGATAGAGATCCATTTAACTACAGAATTTTAGGCCCCTATACTACTAGTGTAACCCCTTATTATTATTAGTACAACCCTCTTATTATATTGATGTACCCATGTAGTGCCCATATTGTTACTATTGTGCCCCATAGAAGCCCACTATTGTTATTATTGTGCCCTTACATTATTATTGTTATGTAGGCTCTGATTATGTTATGACCCCTTAGACTCCTATATTAGAAAGGAGGTCTTTTCATTTGTATCATCAAAGAATTGTTCACTTATGTAATGTAAAGGAGGTTGCCCCCTTGAAGAGGCTGAATTCTAAGGTGTTGATCTATCTTTTCTATCTTTTCTTGAGCTGGTTTCATAACATTTGGTATCAGAGCTTTGGATTCCAGGGTTTCGTTGCTCCAAATAGGTCATCGTGGAATTTTAGCTATAACTTTTTTTCTACCATGTTTCAGAAGTTGAAGCAAAAACCAATTTGAGAAGACATAGTGCTAAATCTCAGGTCCAAATTTCAGAACTTTTCGCGCTATATTTGCGGAGATATAATCTGAGGAAGTTGGTCTTTTTGCAGACTCCTGAATTACATTCCAAAAAGGTGACCTGGGGAAAATTGTCATAACTTTCTCTCTGAGCATCGGATTGAAATTTTGAAAAACGGTATAGAAAGAGGACGGACTTTAGTTTCTTCTAGATATTGTTTAGAGGCAAAGGTCCAAATAGTGACACGTGGAACTTCATACAAGTTCGCTCTTCTAGAAAGGTCTATAATCAGGTCACTGTGGGAGATTTGGCATAACTCTTCATTGGAGAATCCAATTGGGGTCAGGCTAGTGGCATTGGAAAGAGGACACAGAGAGCTACTGCAGGTCACAATTTTAGAACTTAAAGATCTGAAAGTACAGAGTTACAGTCGTTTCAAGATCGAGCTCCTAAAATCAAGAAAAAACAAGATGAGGAAGTTTGATGGGAAGGATCCGGTAAATTGGATACTTCAGATGGAGCAATATTTTGATCTACATGGTGTACAACTGTTACAGAAGGTATGTATTGCATCTTATTATTTAGAACCGGATCAATTTTTATGGTATAAAGGGCTTTGTTCTCGTAAACGACTTGTTATGTGGTCAATTCTCATAGAGGAAACGATAGCACATTATGAGGGTCCAAAGAGAAACACCTTCTTTAGAGAAACACCACAAAAATTGGAAAGAGTAAAAGGGATTTGTGACATACTAGAAAGTAAAATTATGGCAACAATGAATTCTACCCCTCACAACTATGAA
>APFE030717078.1:37197-48002 GCA_000404065.3 Pinus taeda
TATATAGAAAGGAGGTCTTTTCATTTTGTATCATCCAAGAATTGTTCATTTATGTAATGTAAAGGAGGTTGCCCCCTCAAAGAGGCTGAATTCTAAGGCATTGATCTATCTTTTCTATCTTTCCTTGAGCTGGTTTCATAACACAGAAATTTTAAAACTGCTGCATATCGTTTTGTCACTTATAGCAATCTTATTTTTAGAGAAGGAACTTATTGGTTAGGATGTCGGTTTCACAACCCCCTCATTTTATATCCTCCTGAAGGTTATCGGGCTATAAATGAATTGCCTGAAGGGAAGGAAGGGCTCGCCTTCGAGCTCTTGGCTGAAAATCATGGTTGTAGACTACTTTTCAATGCTTCTTCTCTAGCATACTCTTTAACTGCACTGTGTAAAAATTACTTGCTTTTCATAAGGCCATGAAACAGGGTAAGCAGGGGCATATGTTGACTTACGAAAAGGGTACGTATTTACTATTAATTTCATCATCTTTCTCCTTGATTCTTATCTTTTCCATATCTTAATGCACTAATATATTTAGGAATTATGGTAAGAAATGGATAAATTATTTGTAGTTACATTTAGCTAACCTTTACCCTTCTTTATGCAGCAAAGTGACAAAAGGAATAATTTTTTTCCCTAACGATTGAATGACAAAAATCAACAAACAAAAGAAGGAACTCAGTGGTTGTGGACAAGGCTGAGGGCGAATCAGGAGGATCAAAGTGAAAAAGGAAAGGATGTCTGAAGTTAGCATTCAGTTGTGAGTCCCTCAGGATCGGGAGCTTTTGAGGGATTGCATTTATCTTTTACCCTTTTTTATTATAAAAGAAGACAATTGCAAGAAGAAAGGAGGAATCTCTGTTATTTTTCGAATTGTAATTTTAATTACAGACTCTCGTTGTTGAGAGAACACGACTATATTGCAATACTACTTAAGTTCGATGATTAATATATAATTGAATTTGATGTTCCCTCGCATTATTTGAAGTAGCTCATCAGTGTTCACTGGCAGCTAAGGACCCAGCCTCTTGTGGATTAAACTGCTTCTTTGTGTTATACATTTCCGATTCTCGCAAGTGTGACTGGTTTGATAGTTTTCCTGCTTTCTGTGGTTTTATCTTATTCGTTATTTCTGTATTGAAGGAATATATTTTCTTCATATGATTTACAGCACTGTCGTTTGATTCAATTTACCTTCATTGCAGATTAAGTTACTTAGATTAGTATTCAGATTGATTTAATCAACTATAAGAGTTTGATTATCTCTATTGGACTCTCAAAATTGATATCATTTCTATTTTGTTTACTAGAGATTGAGTTTGATTTAGATTAAATCAGTTAAGATATGAGTTATTGCTACTGTACTCTTAGCTGATGCTATTATTAGTTGAATTGCTTGTGTGAGAGTTGATTACAATTTCAGTAGAGGATTGAGTCTTGAAGTTTAGATGTTATATTTCCTTTAATTATTGCAATTTGAGTTTATTAGATGCATCCGTTTACTCCTGTATCAAAAGCCTATACTACAATTTAACAAATATTACTCTCTGAATTTATAGCATCCACATACTGTGTACACTCTTGAAATAAGAGGACTTGCCCAGGTTGATGATTAATGTGGGGTAATTAGGAGTTTTAAAAGGCACCTTTTATCAACCAACAGTACTGGGAAATTCCTATGAAGTTGAAATGTTTTAATTGTCTGGTTCTACACAACGAAGTGCTTACTTGGGATATATTAATCCACAATAGGTGTCAAGGCCCTGGCATATGCTCTTTGTGCTTCCCATCCATGGAGGACACATGTCACCTTTTTATGATATTTCCATATGCAAAATTTGTATGGGATGGGGTTATGAATATTGAGAAGTGTAACAAGAAAGTCTCAAGTTGACTTTTCTTTGGTCAAATTGAAAAAAAAAATGAATTTCCACATCATCAAACAACTTGGAGGTATTTAAGTTAGGTGACATGTATCTTGTCACTTAGTTAGCTTAGTAACTTCGAGTTAGAGGGCTTGGAGTTTAATTATGCATGTGTGATTGCTAATTTGAATCAATCCAGTTTAGTTATTTCCAGTTGTATTAAATTAAACTAGTTCTAACTATTAATAGAACTAGTTCGAGGTCATTTGTGCAGTGGGAGAACAATCTAATTCAATGATCATCCAAATAACTGATCAATCATCAAAAATATCTAGTGCATGCAGAAAATTCGAGTTCCCTAGTTGTGTTGGAGATTCCAAGGTAGTGTAACATTAGTTTTAGACTATTCTTGAGTGTACAAGTATTGCATGAAGTCATAGATCCAACCTTATGAATTACACAATCAATTGGAGGAAAATTCCTAAAAAATAGGTGCCTAATTCCTTAGGATTTATGCAACAAAACAGGGGCTCCAACAGAGGCATAAATTAACTAACTTTGGGTCAGAACTTCTCATTGAGCAGAGAGAAAGGTTACTCACTTGCAATTTGAGCTCAGAGTGAGAAAGCAATTCTAATACATTCTCTATTAATATGATTAATTCACCCATACTTAAAGGATTTTTCCCAGTTGGTTTATCCTAGTTAAATTTGTGTACTTGGGTATGTGATTGATGCATGTTTGCGAATGTTGTTCTAAATTGTGAATTAATTTCCTTAGAGCAGTAAAGTAGAATTGTGTATCTTGATTTAGATTAAATTTCTTTAGAAGTTGAAATTATATAACTATATTTATACATCGTATCAAAGTATGATTCACATTAGAAGAATAATTCCAAAGTTTTTCCTTAGGAGGTTCAAATTTGCAGCTTCAATGTAGCAAGATTTCTTCAAATTCAGGAGAATGACCTTCAATAGACTGAGATTAGAGTATGAATTGGAAGGAAACTTGAATTTCATTTCCTGGAAGGATCAAATAGAGGTAGTTCTTGATGACAGTGGATTGCTGGAATATGTCAAGATCGGAATTCCAAAACCAAGATTAGTTGCTGCCTAGAACGTAGTCCAATGGAAGAAAGATGTAGCCACAACAAGGAGAATAATCTTGGAGGGAGTGCGAGACCACATTGTCTCAAATCTCCATGGCAAAGAAACTGCTTTCACAATGTGGAAGGAACTGATAGAGCTATTTGAGAATAATAGTGACCATAGAAAATTGGCCCTCAAAGGAAAACTTAAAAACATCAGGATGCAGAAGAATGACACTATTACGCAGTATCTTAGCATGTTTACACGAGTTTGGAATGAGCTTGGAGGGGTTGGTGTGAATGTTGGAGAATATGACATAGTGAGCCTAGATCTTCTAAGCCTTCCCAGAAGCTGGCATAGCTACGAGGACTCAGTGAACATGAGGAAGAAATTACCGAATTGGAAACGCTTATGGCCTAGTTTGGTATAAGAAGAGATCATGCAAAATACCAGAGATGGAATTTCATTAAAGGGAGAGGATGAAGAAAATTTTTCATTAGTTGGAAAGGGAAAGAAGGGAAAGGAGAAGAAATCTCAAACCAAACCAGATCTAGCCAAGGGGGAAAGAATAAAGACTTTTGCAAAATAAAATGCCTAAATTGTCATGAAATTAGGTACTATGCTACAAAGTGTCCACACAAGAAGTCTATCAAGAATAAATCAGGAGGAGCAACAGGTTAAGAATTGGCTTCACAATTCAAGCTAGGCTTCACCCTAATTGCATGCATTGCCAACACTATGATGGAGAATGTATGCTACTTGGACTCAGGTGCCTCATTCCACATGACAGGGTCTAGGGATATTTTCAGTGACTTGTAGGAGAAATATCTCCATATGCATATTAAGCTTTGGGATGATGGAAGGTACAATGCTACCAGGATTGGTAGAGTAACCTTTAAAAGAGAATCTGGATCCCCTTTTTGCCTCAAAGATGTCATGTTTGTGTCAGGCCTAAAGAAGAACCTCATCTCTATAGCATTTTTGGAAGATCATGGTTATGATGTAATATTCAGTAAAGGTAAAGCAGGTTTATGAGGCACATAGCTATTAGATATGTGAAACATATCGAGGTTCGTGTGAAGAACCGATATAAACTTGATGTCGAATATTGTGCTTCACTAAGCAGTAACAAAGAGAAAGTGCAAAGTCATGATGTTGGTGAATCTTGGCACAAGAGATTGGGCCATTTTCATCATTGAGCCTTAAACATTATGCAGCAAATGACCATTGGCCTTCCCAAAGGATCACTTGAACAACAGGATTTATGCAAGGGTTGTACCTTTGGGAACTATGTAAAATCCTCATTCCATGATCGAGAAAACAAAGCACATGAAGTCTTGGAGAGAGTCCACTCTGATGTTTGTGGACCCTTCTCAAGAGCCTCCACTACCAGACATAAGTACTATGTTATTTTTATTGATGATTTCTCAAGGAAGTGTTGGATCTTCTTCATGTAGAAGAAGGATGATATTTTCTCAAAGTTTGTAGAATTCAAGGCACTAGTTGAGAAAGAGATCAGAAAGAGGGTGAATGCTCTCAAGAGTGACAATGGAGGTGAGTATTTTTCGAATGAATTCAAGGACTTTTGTGCCAAAGAAGGAATTAAAATAGAGCTAACAACTCCCAAAAAGCTACAGTAGAATGGGGTAGCTAAGAGGAAAAACCAGAGCATTGTGGTAATTGCAAGAGCTATGCTACATGGCCAAGGCCTACCACTACATTTTTGGGCAAAGGTATGCAACACTTCCGTCTACTTGCAGAACCAAATTCCTCATTAGATTATTGGTATGAATACATCAGAGGAGGCTTTTTGGGGGAGAAATTTGGTTGCATCTTATTTCTAAATTTTTGGAGGCTCTTTTTACTGCCATGTCTCCAAAGATTCAAGGAAGAAACTTGAGTCGAGAATAGAGTTGGGAGTTTTTGTGGGTTACACCCAAACTCCACACAACTATCAGGTGTACTTTCCTTCCCTCGGAATAAAAGTTGTGTCAATGAATGTAAAGTTTGATGAAGAGAAAGAAATGAGATGTTCTCTTGAGAGGGAGCTGCAAATCCTACTAGAGGAGGAGATTTTAGCTCCAAAGGAGGAGCCTCATGAATTTATGGAGAAACCACAAATGGAGGAGAAGAGAGGAGGCTGAGTGGAGACATCAACTCAAGGAAAACCATCTAGAGAATGTAGAAAAAGAACAAGGGAAGTAGATGGATTGGTGCAAGATTCGAGGGAGAATGTGGGAGCTCCTTCAAATATGTGTAGGAAATGGAGGTCACGTGAGAGGTACACTGGCTAGATGTGATTGAGCTTGTAGAGGCTGAAGCATCCTATTTTAATGAAACATTTGAGAAACTAGTTTGGTTTGATGTAATGGTCGAAGAATATGAATTCGTCATGAAGAACAATGTTTGGGAAGTGGTCCCAAGATCAGCAGATAGATCAGCTATGGGTTTGAGATGGATCTTCAAGGTTAAGCATGTAGTGGATGGAAGTATAGAGAAGTATAAGGTCATATTTGTGGCCAAAGGATTCTCTCAAGCTGAGAGAATTTACTATGAGGAAAACTTTACTCTCGTAGCAAGGTATTCATCCATTAAATCAATTCTTGTACTGTCTGCGCAGATGGGGTGGAATATCCACTAGATGGATGTAGAAAAACATTTCTCGATGATGTTATTGAGAAGGAAGGGTACATAGAGCAACCAAAATGTTTTGAGACATTTGATCGGAATTCTCATGTCATGCAAACTCAAGTGAGCATTGTACGATCCCAAAAAGGAACCCATAACTTAGTACACTAATATTGATAGTTATCTCACTGGGTTAGGTCTCACCAAAAGTGAAGTGGATGGGAACCTATATGATATTTTGGTAGAAGGTAAATTTTTTATCATTATTTTATATGTTGATTTAATATTTTATAGGTGATGAGTAGTTGATCATCTTTTGCAATGAGGACCTTGCAAGGGAATTTTAGATGAAAGACATGGGTCTCATGCACTAATTCCTTGGGCTACAAATATGACAAGGCGATGGTGAATTGTTTGTTTCTCAACGAATGTATGCCAATGAAATACTACAAATATTTTGCGTGGAGAGTGGTAAGTCGATGGAGGCACCTTTAGCGATTAACTAGAGGAAGGAGAATGCCACTTTAGGTGAGGAGGTTAACGCTACAATTTACCGACAACTAGTGGGTTCACTGGTGTATCTTGTGAACACACTAC
The DNA here is from genome assembly GCA_000404065.3 of Pinus taeda. Classification (NCBI taxonomy): domain Eukaryota; kingdom Viridiplantae; phylum Streptophyta; class Pinopsida; order Pinales; family Pinaceae; genus Pinus; species Pinus taeda. The sequence continues at coordinate 43,376 of APFE030717078.1, forward strand.
TAGATATGTGCTATGCAGTCAACTAGCTAAGCCAAGCTATGGTTAGGCTGACCAAATTGTATTGGAAGGAAGCTAAGTATGTTTTATGGTACCTTAGAGGCACTGCCCAATATTTATTATGGTACATACAAACATAGGGAGTGAATTTGTGTGGATTCACAAATGTAGATTGGAAAAGGATTCCATCCAATTGAAAGAGTATATCAGGTGAAATTTTTAATGTTGGGTCTGCAACAATTTTCCCAGTATAGCAAGATGCTAAGGTCTTTGGTGCTCATCTCTATAGAAGTCGAATGCATGGTTGGAAGTCAAAAAACAAGTGAGGCGATATGAATGAGAAAGGCACTTGTGGGATTGTTTAGTCAGGAGACGGATCCAACTGTGATCTATTGTGATAATCATAGTTTAACTAAGCTCTCTGAGAATCTATTATTTCACGACCAACCTAAGCATATAGTATCCAGTATCATCATTTACAAGTCTGTGTGCAGAAGAGGATAATGTTGCTATAATACATTCTGATAGAGAAACATGATGTTGACATCTTGACAAAGGTTTTGCCAAGAGGGAATTTCGAATTTCATAGGTGCAGGATAGGGGTGGTTGATAATGCCTTTCTTGCTTAGAGGGAGTCTTGAGAAGTGTAGGAAGAAAGTCCCAATTTGACTTTTCCTTGGTCAAATTGAGAAAAAAAAATTGAATTTCCACATCGACAGACAACTTGGAGGTAGTTAACTAAGGTGAGATGGCTCTTGTCACTCAGTTAGCTCAGTAAATTCAAGTTACAAGACTTGGAGTTTAGTTATGCATATATTAATAATTTGTAGCAATGTAGTTCAGTTATTTCCAGTTGTATTCAGTTAAAGTAGTTTTAACTATTGATAGAACTAGTTGAAGGTTAGTTGTGCAATGGGAAAATAGACTCATTGAATGATCATCTAGTTAATTGATCAATCAACTAAAAGTATCTAGTGCATGCAGAGAATTTGAGTTCCCCAGTTATGGTAGAGATTTCAAGGTAGTGTAACATCAGTTGTAGAATAGTGTTGAGTGTATAGGTGTTGTATGAAGTTATAGATCCAACTTTGGGAATTGCAATCAATTGGAGGAAATCTCCTAAACAATAGGGGCTTAATTCCTCACTATTTGCACAAGGAAATAGGTTCTCGACGAGAGGTAGAAATTGACTAAGTTTGGGTCAGTTCTTGTTATTGAGTAGAGAGAGGTTATTCACTCGTAGGTTGAGATCATAGCAATAAAGTATTTGTAATAAATTCTTTATTCATATGATTAATGCAAGTAGTCTTAAGGTGTTTTTAATATTTTCTTTCCCCTAGATAAATCTCTGTACTTATGTATGTGATTGATGCATGTTTGTGAATGTTCTAAATTGTGAATTAATTTTCGCAGAGTAGTAGAGTAGAATTGTCTCTTGATTTAGATTAAATTTATTGAGAAATTACAATTCTATCACCATATTTCTACAATGAATCTGCTCAATATCAAAGGAAAATGGAAGCAAGGATCGATTGAGGAATTTCTATTATCCTGGATTGTCTATCATAAGAAATATGCAACATTACCCTTTTATATATTATGGGTAATACATAGATTCACAAGAAAAAAGATCTTTCAATAGAGAGAACCATATATCAAGGAAATGGTATTAAATATCACTGCATACTGCGGGGAGATGTGGCCAATAAGAAGGAAACATCATAGAAGAAAGAAGAAACATTAAGCATATCAATATTTGAAAGGAATTTCTACTTGGTTTCTTTGATGGGGTGTGTGATCAAAGAAAATGTGGACGTGGGGAATATATCCTAATAGAACATGGCACATTTGATCATTTTTTGTGGGAAGAAGGGAGGGGCAAAAACATCCGCGAAGAACTTATTGCATTGTGGAGGACATTACTATGCGCAAAATGGTTGGGTACTGAGACTTTAAAGGTTTCTGGGGACTCAAAAAGTGTCATAGAATGACTACAAGGATCTAAACTATTTAACACATTCATGCTCACTTTGTGGATGAGGGGTATTTGGATGCTGGAGTAGACATTTCAATAGATCACCTATAGGCATGTGTTTCAGGAACAAAATAGGGTTGGAGACATATTGTAGGAGTATTAGTAGAGGCAGGTACGATTTACTTTTCTGCATTTCAGTAGGGTTCATTAGTAATCAAAGATCACATAGAGATCCTTTATCACAGAACTTCACAGTCCATTCATAATAGATTATGCATTTTATGATGTTGCAATGACTATTTTTTACCCAATGACAAAGACACTACAGTAAAATCAAAGGGATTGTACTCACAGATACAGATGAAGAATTATAGGTAGAATATGGGTATATCAGAAACAATATCTATAAGTAAAATTTTATTTTATGTTCTGTGAAGATACAATAATAATAGATTCTTGACCTAAGTGTTTGAGGAAGCATAACAGAAACAAACTGTTGTAATATGAAAAGATATCTTTTTTCTACTTCAAAAAAAAGAAAAGATAAGTGTTTGAGGAAGCATAACAGAAACAAACGGTTGTAATATGAAAAGATATCTCTTTTTTTACTTAAAAAAGAGAAAAAGAAAAAATAATATTCCACCCCATACATCGCCTTGAACATTTCTCGAGAAATAGTTACTCTTCTGGCTGGTAATTTCTATCTATGCCTATTATTTACGAATGAGAGAATATGTGAGATATTCTTTCAGAAGTAACTAATACCAGATCCGTTATATTGTTGCAAATATTAAAGTGGATTCTCAATAAACCTAGGAGTAAGGTGTAAAATTTTAGGTTAGATTGCAGATTTGGAACATGAACAAAGTTAGCTAATCCTTAAATTTCCAAAATTGATATACAATACACTCAGTATAAAGAGTATGAGGATTTAATTCCAAATTTTCATTCGCTCAACAAGGGTTGCACCTCCTTACTGGGATTTATGAGTTACAACAATATCTGCTAAGCATTTTTTATTTTGCATTCTGAAGAGTAGATCGATTCAAGTGCCAAAATATCAGATCTACAACTCTTACCCGCGTTGCAGATTTTCAAAATAAAAATAAACTATAATATTAATTTTAAAATAAGTTACTCTCACTCGATATCATAATAAAATATACATATAATATTAAATTAAAACCTATAATATTTGAAGTTAAAACATTTTAATTACAATAGAATTTGCAAATTTAAGTTTTTCTTTTAAGTTTTTAATTGTTGGATCTACCAACAATTAAGAGGATCAAATTTCTTTTGATGCAAAAAGTTTTTCAAATTTTGTAAAGTTAAAAAAGTTTGTATTTCAAAAAGAGATTATGGTTAAGATGGATCTACCCTAAGTGGTATTGTTGGCTTAATGTAGTGCATAGTGGTATTGATTCAAAATGAATGTTGTTATCCGGCTAAATTAGTTTAACTAAAAATTTTTTGAACGTTTTGGAAATATTTTTTTGATAAATTTTGTTTAAAATTTGATACTAATTTTTGAAAATATCAAAATCTAGTTATATAATTTGCACAAACATAATACCTTAAAAGTTTCAACCCAATTAAATCAATTTATATATTTGAAAACACATTTTAAATATGGAAAAAAACCTCAAAATCTTCTACAAAATATAAAAATAAAAATATAACTCCTTCTCCACTCTATATCTGGCAAGAATCTCCATCCCACTGCAACACTCAACAGAAGCCAAGTCAACCAGTGGAGATTTATCTCCAGCTCATAGGGATTGTATCATACCAGGATCACATAGTGGATCATTCAATGGAGCTGATTTTTTTATGATTTTCTCCATTCCCAAATCTTCAGATGAGATTGCAAAGGATGGCAGCTGTCAGATCGGATGAGAAAGAACTGAACATAGTTTACACAGTACGCAACTAAAAAAGATCACCGCTATGACCATAGATTTTCCATCAAAGCCGCGCAATAAGAAATAAACGACATAGAACCCACACGGTATCTGTTTTTGAGTCATTTCATTAGAAGGTACGCAGTTGTTTTTTTGGGCACTCCATCGGTATCTTAACAAAGGAATTAATTCCAATTCACACTTATTATTTTAAAATAAAATTTAATTGAGAAGTTGTCAGAAAAATGGCAAAAATGTTTGTTTATTAAGCTATATTTAAAAAATATATATGAAAAATATGGAAGTAAAATGGATGTTAATTAATAATTTAATTTCGTAAAAAACTTGATAAAATACGACATCTATGACAACCAAATTTTTAGTTTGGTTTGTCTTTTCAATTATTTTTCATCATATAAATGTGATATAGTGATTTATCAAGACTTTTCAATTCATTTTGAGTATCTCCATTTCATAAAAGATTTATGGACGAAATTTTTATATATCTCTTTTGATAAATACTTATTACAAATATTTTATATCATTATACATGCAATTTTGATATCAATAATCATCTTATTTTTGTAATTATGTTTTGTAATATTTTCTGTTCATGTAAATATTTGTTAATTATTTTTATGATGTAAGACCCGGTAAATTCTAGACTAGGTGAAGTCTAGCAAAGAGATTTTAGTAAAGAAACATTAGATGTTTAAAGTTAAAATTTAACTTTAGATGTTTGAAATTATTT
>APFE030717078.1:48408-61233 GCA_000404065.3 Pinus taeda
TAATAATAAAAATAAGGAATAATAATTAAATAGTGATTTTTTTAATTATTCCTCAGGGATTTAGTCAAATGTGACAAGGAATAATTATTTAAACAATGATTTAATAATTATTCCTAGAGAAAATTAAATAAATAATGATTTACTCAATTATCCTTGTGGGCTTTTTTTATTTTAATCAAAAAATAATTGAATAAAAATAGTTTACTAAATTATTTCCCATGGTGAAATTGATTTTCTCATGGTCAAATTAATCTTACATGGTGTATTTTGAACTGCCTAGTTAGATATGGCTACGTCACCAATTTTTGGTGATAATAGATTGGCCCCCAATGTATGAGTGTTAGGAGAAAATCATATGACTGAACGTTGTAGGTTACACTTCCACAAGACACCAAAGTGGAGAGAGAGAGAGAGAGAGAGAGAGAGAGAGAGAGAGAGAGAGAACTAGTTGAGGGAGTGCAAGGACGGACAAAAATGGAGAGGGTGATACCTACTAAACTGATAAAAGTCTCGTTTTATGTTGGAGTACATGATCTCAAACGAGGCAAGGGAGGCATACCCATACCCGTTGAGATAATTGTGTACAAAGAATAATGTTGGGCCCAACAATGTGGGATTGAGATGTAAAGTACATGATATATGACAAGCTGGCATGAATGGGCCATAAAATAATACAATGCATCCCATATACATAATGCCCCTAGAAAGACATAGGTTTGGACTAAATATAATAACATCTGGGTATATGAGACATAATGCCCCTCAAGCTAACATGGTGAAGGGTGATCACGACCAAAGAAGCATTGTTGAACAAGAAAGGGCTATGAATATCTAAATGGATCTTTTGAAGGAGACATGCACAATGTGGGCACTCCAAGTGGCTAAAGCCAAACCCATCAGATTTGCGGAACTACATCTAAGGTTGGATCAATATTTGTAGACATTCAAGCATATGGGGGGATACCTGAAGGGCCAATCCCTCATGAGGTCTGGAACATCTCACACATAGCCAAGAATCATTGGGACAACTATCTCGACTACCTAACCATCAAGTGTATGATTCTCAAATGTGCGATAAGGAGTTAGCTTCGAGCACATGAGAAACAACCAATTCAAAGGGAAATGTTGATTCCCTTTGATTTATCTGAGGCACCAAACAAAGATGTAAGATGGAACCACGATATACCACCTTCTAGACCACACTTCTGGAATAAATGTGTTGAAGTCGATAGAAGAGGGCCCACCAAAGTTAAGGCAATAAGGAATCCTTAACAAAGGCACGGGGTACCATAGTAGAGTGACTAATGGAATGACACTAGAGATGATGATGGAAGGAAATGAGATGAGTGGATGAATTCTCTGGTTAGACCATGATATGTATGGTTGACCTAGCAACAACTGACTCAATTTTGGAGGGGATGGTCAATGACAAATCAAGGTTTGGGAAAGACAGAGCAGTAGAACTAGATGCCAAATATGAATATAATGGGGTGGATGTGACACAAAGATGTATGGAACACTATAACTAGACTCAATGGGACTCATAAAAACCTCCATAGATGCAAGGGTGACTCATTTTGGATGCTTTGAACAAAGGTGAGTCAATGATGTTGCCACATGGAAAAGGCTCAAAGAGGACCATCAAAACATGAGTAAATGATGGTTACTCATGACAAAAATCGACACATGAGTCAACCAGTGTAAAGGTAAAGTGGTACCAGAGTACAGGTGGTTGAAATGAAGAAATTTGATTTTAATAGGTAGCAAAGTGAGACCACATGGAAAAAAACGGCTTCTTGAGGAAGTGTCAAATTACCAAAAAAAGGGAGACTCATTATAGAACACGGTGAGAAATTTCCAATGGTGCTAATGTTTTTCAAATGGAGCTACAGTTTGGTCACAATGGGCAACGAAAAAACTAGGGTTTTTCCTATAAAAGGGATTTTTGCCCCCAAATCCAATTCCCTTGAATAGTGAGTTTTGGAGAATTCTGAGAGGAGGAGAAGCCCCTAAATCTTGTGGATATCATAGCCAACAAATCTACAATCAAAATCAGGATCTGCAAGTTGGAGGTAGGTGCAATAACCTTACTCATCATTTTTGGTGGATTAGACTTTCAGATTAGGGCTTCAATTCACTATGGAGGACCCCTTCACATCTTCATGGTCGCAATGCACTTTTGGAGGCCTGGTATGTGTTCTTGAATGCAGAAACTGGGCCCATAAGTGTGTCCAACACAGTTTTGAGGGAAAAAACTATGTTTTGGGCTAAGAGGATAAGCAAGAATCGTGGTCTATGGCAAGGTAAAGCTATGTATTGGACATGCATTCCTTTGACTCTGAGCTGAAAAACATAATTCTATTTTTCACGTTTGGTAGAGCTAAAGTCTGTATGGTGAAAATGATACTTGGAGCCCTTCTGTGCTAATATTTAGGGGAATTAGGCAGTGAGATGGACTTTGGCACGATATGGCATGCTAAAATTCTTAGAGAACCCTATGATGAGAACTGATGAACCTTTTTTCTTGAGGATTATGCTTTACTGGGACCCAGATCAAGAGGCCTTTGTAGTACAGGAGCACAAGATTGAGATCACGATGCAAAACATATATTTTCTGATAGGATTTCCCCCCTTGGGGGTGGTAGGGGAGATACATCTAGTGCTACCTTGTGTTATGCATATAGGTGAGTTCGTTGATCACCACTGTGTACCGAGAAGTCTTACAAAAGGCACGATCACTCAGATCAGTGACCTAGAGAGGCTTGAGACACGATCTACAATCGCAATATTATTTCAAATCTTGGGTAGTCATGCCTTAAACCATATCACCGGGGTGGAGATGACGAGGGTGAAGAATTTCCTGGAAGGGACCTACCATGGGTGGGCCAAGATAATGATGTATTCGTTAAAACGATAAATGACATTATTTAGATGGAGGACCAATGATAACTATTTGTTTGGGATAATGTTATTCTCACTCTTCTTTGAGAATATCCTAACTATTCGACCTCATATATAGATCCGTGATGTGGGCCCATAGGAGCCCAAGATGCGTTGCTGGGGGCAGCTACTATGATGATGTGGAGGAGGGGGAGTCCGATGAAGGTTGTCATCTGATATTTTTCTCATTGGGACTAGATGCCACTATACATAAATGATTATCCATATAGTGGCATGAACTATCAAGGGGATCTCAACTTACCACTTCTATTTGGATGAGCATGGGGTCCAAATGATGAGTGAAAGTTGTTATATATTTTATGAATTATAGTTTAAGAAATATGTGTATATGGTATTGATTTCTAAAATTTGTGGTATGAAAATATAGCACCGGTGAGGCCGACATGATACATGGGACAAGCCACAATGCTTGGGACTGCAGATCAAGGTGGGGTACATCACAATAGAGATCAGGTAGTGATGATATATTGGAGGATCTCCAATGTAGATTTGACGTGCTACTGACCGGGGTGACAGAGCGCGGGTGGCATGAGCTATAAGATCAGTATACATATGAGTCCATGGGTCTTCCCTCAGAGTGGTGAGGAATCACATGGTGCATTACTATGGTCAGCCAGGTAGTACAAGATCTACAAGCTTGTGGGATGGAGCCATTAGCTTGATAGCCTCCAGATGATAGTGATTAGGCATAAAGACATGTCGGTCCCCATTTTTATTTTATAATAACATGTGAATGAGCACGTCGGTGTATTTAGAGTAGTTGACTCAAAACACTGTATTACGATATATATTTATGGTTATGCATCTTTTTGTGATGATTGTGGTTTTCCATTTGTTTATGGATGTCTTCTTATATATGCATGTGATAAATGTCAATCTAGAATGTTATTTCCAATGGTATCTACATAGTGTTCTAGGCTCCAGGAACATGACTGAATGTAATGGATTCAAATTCACATGCCAAAAGCTTAACTCCTATATATTTTCTAAATAGAACAAGACTATGCACATGATAAACATCATTCAATTGCATGACAAGTTGCAAGGAATCAAAACAAACATGAAGGTGAAGGATGTAGCAATCAAGGGCATTGGCTAACAAACCTATAACATCATATTCAACCTAGTTATTGGTGGTAGATCTAATGAAGACGTCGTTGGAGTGGACTAATGAATGCAAGGGGGTGAAAATGGCCCAAGTTGTTGAGGCTAGATTCCTGGTGAAGCGACTAGCACCATCGAAATAACCGATATAAGGTGTGGATGATGGATCCATCTGAAATATGCAAGAAGACAATGTACAAGATGATGGGGGAATGCAAACTTCCTAAATTCAAGAAAAGGAAAGAGATACATGCATTTCAACGGGAAATATTATGGATAAAATTTCTTGAGGTAGAGTGTATTGCAAGGATTAGGAAGGATTTCTCCTTGTGGTCCCTCTAAGAGGTATGCCCCTTTACCCAAACACTTACAAATGATTTAAGGTCCTAGCCATAATGGCTCAAACTTTTTGTGCTCTAGGACGTCATGAGTTTAGTCATAAACAAGAACAAGGTCACCTTCATGGAAGATACGATAGTGGATTTTGCGGTCATACTGAGGTTTGGGGTGCTTTTTGGTCAATTCAATGGTTTGCAATGCAACACGATGGTCTTCGTTGGCACGATCAAGCATAATAATTCATTTTTCTAAAGGTTGGGTGCTTTAGAGGAGTTCGAAAACAGGGTGGAGGGAGAGGATTTTACACTCGATTGGTAAGATTGTCTCCTCTCCGAAAACAAGGTGGAAAGGAGTGAACCCAATGGTAGTCTTGAAAAAAGCTCTATAGGCCCACAAATCAAGGAAGAGCATTAAATGCTAGTTGGACTTGTGTTTATTCACTGTCCACTAGAGCATAGTATTAAGGATTTTGTTGACAAATTCAACTTGGCCATTGTCTTGGGGGTAAGAAGATGATGGATATTGGTGTTTGAAGCCCAACAAAGAGGATAGATTATTACATATCTCATCTTCAAAGTATCGGCCATGGTTGGAGACCAATTTTTTTGGAACCCCAAATCGAGCAATAACATGGTTGAAGAAGAAGATGACTGTAGTAGAGGCAGTGTTATTGAATGTTTGCATGGCTTCAGCCCATCTGGTAAAATAGTCCAAAATAACGATAATATACTTATGGTTATTAGAAAAAGGGGGTCAACACTCCATATAGTCAATAGCCCATTTATACAAATGACTAACTACGATGACGAGATGAAGGGGAACATGTGGAGCTCACACCTTAGGGGTGCATAACTGGAAATTGGGACAAGGTTTGACTACCTCAATACAATTTCTAAAGATAGAAAGGCCAAAATTACCCGACGCGCATGATTTCCTGGGCAGTGGCCATCCCAAAGAGCTGACCACCACAACTGCCATAGTGGAAAGCATTAAGTACTTTCTCAACTTCAGCCTGGGTTAGACAACGACGAAGGATAGTATCAACACTACAACAATATAGATCATCACCGATGAGGAGGTAGCGAGTGGATTTATGTCGAACACATTGTTGATCATCATGAGTGAGGTGGGGAGAGAATTTCTTGGTTCGAAAATAGGTAAGGATGTCGCCATACCAAGGATCATCCATAGTAATGGAAAACAAGTGTTCATCAACAAGGTCATCATTTACTAATGAATTAGGTGTACCAGTAGGGAATTCATAAATTATTTTAGCAAGGGCTAAACCTTTCTTACTCTTGGGTGTGACGAATTTGAGATTGAATTCTTGAAGGATAATGATCCAATGGGCATACTTCTTGTTAATGATCCATCGACTCAACATGAAAGACATGGGGCTGTGTTGAAGCCCCGAAAATCGGCTCTACAACAAGGGGGATACCCACCCGGTCTGGACCTTGGTTGCAGCTCCTTTTCCATATGGTATGGTGGGTCCAACTGGGGATATGGGACCACTTTCCCAATTTATGAGTGTGTGTGTGCAGAATTTGATATTTATGATTTAACAGTTCCTAATTAAGATGCTTTAATTCTACTTTAATTTAATGACATGCAATTGTATTCTAATAAAAATAAATATCTAAGTCTATACTAACCCGGGATGTAATTTTTCTTCTGTGCGATCTAAAATGATTTCAAATAACAATCAGTAATAAAGATCATTCAACTGTTATAAGAAAAGAATTCAATATAGATAAACCACTTCACATAAAAAGTTAGGCGAAACAGTTGTGAAAAACATATCACACAATAAGCTATTCATACATTAAGCATAAATAAATAGCTATCACTGTAAAAAAGTGCCAAATGATGACTCATGCATTCACGCATTAATATATAAACAACTGAACTTGAATATCGCTTTAACACGAAAGATAGAAACAATTAAGAGATAGAAGTACCATTTATAACTACTTCTACTCATGAGCTTCAAGCGATAACGATTTATCTCTTCTTAATCCAACATCCACTAAGAGTACAAAAGTGCAACATCAGTAGTAGATATCAAATGCAAAAATCAATAAATCATGTTCCATTCATCCATCAAAACCTCATCGGAGGGTGCAAAAGTGCATGTTCTGAGGACAAGTTTTTGATAAATTTCTGGACCCTTCTCTAAATGCATGAGAAGGGTTTAAATACTACTAACTACATATAAAAATAATTTAGTTACAAAAATATAGGATACGGTTTAAATGACTGTACTTTCTCTAGGCAAAAATAAAGCAAAACTATTTCTAAAATTAAATCTAACATCTAATTATTTATGTACTTGCTCCTTAACATCACAAGCATTCAACATTTGCTTGACAAGAGTCGGTTGGCCGACTTCAGCCTTTAACCGTGCTACAAAAACGGAGTCAGTAAGAGCTGGCGCCATCTTTTCGACAAAATTGATGATGCTTTTGAGAGTAATATACTGGTTGTGTGGTTTCAATAAATACTTTGAGGATATTTCTAACCATTACTGCTGATTTTCAGATTCAAGTTTTACCTTTTATCTTTAACATACTTTTTCCGAATTTTTGGAGCATATAGGTAGCTGAGTAATTAGAAGCTTTCAATTTCAAGAAGTTTTACTCAGCGATGCATGATTAGCGCTAGCACTAATCACGCCATCAGAAAATGCCTCCATTTCTTGATCTGGGCTTCGTTGGTGCGATTTCTGCCTCTTGATTGCTTTCTTTTAGTGGCGGTAAAGCTCAAATTTTGTGAAAATAGTAATTTCGTAAGTTCATGACCCTGAGTCCCAAATTGGTTGTTTATGTCCACGTTGTCTAGTACCCATTTCACCATATCTGTGTAGGGGGGAATTTTGGGCTTTGCCACTATTTGGTGTAGGAACAAACAGGCTAAATCTGCAACTGATGCCTCAGAAGAATTCTGTGAGCTCGCAGTAGCCGTAAACTCCACTACCTTGGGATTCTCTTCCTCAAGCAGATTATACATGCCTTCCCAAGTGGAAATACTCGTGTCTTTGTTGCATGTGATGTCTGTGTATACGGGCACCGTCTCTTTATCTTCAGACATTGGAGCCTTGCCTTTCTTCCCCATAGTTTCCTGTATACTGCTTTGTATATTTCTTTGTTCTTTCTTCCTGCAGTTACAAGTGCGGTGAGAGTAATGATAAGGAATAGTGACGGGAAAGATTTAAATGCTGAAGATATGCAAAAATATACCACCTTATGTGAACTGGCTCTTCGATAAACACAAAACCATATTTTATTAATAACTAGCAACTAACTCATTAATCAGCATTAAAGCGCATAACCAGGTCTTGTTTTATGAAAAGAAGTTTTCTCGAATAGTGAGCCGAAAGATTTTGCGATGGAGGGATTTTGCGATTTTCTTTGCAATATCGCAGATCGCTGCATCGCATTATCGTGAGATCGCAATATCACAATATTATTCTTTCGTAAGATCGCGTTGCCGCTCTATTGTGATATCGTGATATCGCATGGTCGTAATATCGCATCATTGTATGTGCTCATTTCATGTTAATGTATTTCTTGCGAGGTGCAATTTTGTGATATGCGCCATCGCCTATTGGCGTTTTTTGCGGTTTTCCAGTGTAAGTGCGTTTTAAGGCATGCGATGCGATATATATGTTTTTTAATATGTAATCTCGCATCGCAATCTCGCAGTCTTGTAAGAAGGCATCCTGTTATCCTTTCCGCGATGCGATATTCATTAAGGAGTGATTTTATCTTTCCTCATCATGAAACTAAAGCTTTTTTGGTTTTTCAAAAGGTATTTTCCTAAGTTTATGATGGTAAGTTTTATTAAAAAGGAAATACAAGCACTAATTCACTTTTAAATTTTTTGACTAAGGGTCCCTACTTATTTAGTATTAGTAATAACTCTAAATAAGAAGGGGGGTTGTTGGTGGCCACAACAGGCTGGAATTGGTCACAAATTTGGTGGTACATGTAGATATATAATGACGAAGCTTTTGAATAGAGAACATGAAAGCAAGTGACAAATTTTCTTCATGTGAATAGGAAACAAGGGGACCATTAATATTCTTACTGACATAGTATATTACATGCTCATTTATGGTAGAATATTCTTATATGAGGACCCCAGCGAACGAATAGGTAGATGAAAAGATGTACAAGATGAAATCCCTCTCAAAGTTGGGTGGACTAATCAAGGGATCAGAAGTGAGAAAAAAATTGAGGGCATCGAAAGTTTGTTGAGCTTGGTCATCCCAAATAAATAGAATGTTAGATCCAAGGAGTCTAAGAAACCCATGGGTCATGGTGGCATAATCAGGGATGAACTAATGAAGAAATTTAGCTTTGCCTTGGAGGCTTTGTAACTGGCAGAGGGTACGAGGAGGCGGAAGTTCGAGAGTGGCTTGAACTTTAAGATGGTCAAGATTGACACTGTCTTTGGACACAATGAAGCCCAAAATTCAACTGGCAGGAATGCAAAAGATACAATTTAGGGGGTTGAGGCGAATGTTATACTTGTGACATTGAAGAAACATGGTATGCAAGTCATGAAGGTGTTTCGACCGAAATTTGGAATGAGAGATGATATCATCTAGATATGCAAGGATAATATGAGACAAGTCATGAAAATAGTATGACATGGCATGCTCAAAAGTGGCCCCAACATTCTTTAAATCGAAAGGCATGACCTTATAAGAGAAAGTTCCCCACGAACTAGAGAAGGTTGTTTTAAGTTGTGCAGCATAATAGATACATAATTGGTTATATCTAGAGAATCCATCCATAAAGGAGAGAACCTCATGCCTCACACACTCATCAATGACTTAGTCGATGAAGAGTGTGGAAAATTTGTCTTTAGGAAAAGCTTTTCTTAGATCACAGAAGTATGTGTAGACACAAATGGTCCCTTGCTCCTTAAGAATGGGAACATGATTGGACATCCATGTGTTATATTCAATGGGATAAATGAAACTATCCTTCTTGATCTTATCAATTTCAACTTTAATAGCTTCACGTTTGGAAGGATGGATAGGCCTTTGCTTTTGGTGGATAGGGATGGCATCGTGCCAAGTGTCGATGTGATGCTCAAAAATGGTGGGATCAAGTATGAGTATCTCAGAATAAGACCTAGCGAAAACATGGCAAAATTATTTGAATAACTTGGTGTAAGCATCAATTTATTTTGGGGTGCATTGTTCCCCCAGGATGATATTCTCTTTGATCCTTGGTTTATTCAAAATGTTAATTTTGATGGTAGGGGAAATGTTAGCCATATTTCCTTCTTCAAAAGCATCTGGTGTAGCAATGGGATTTCTAAACCAGTCGACCTCACCATGAATTAAGTCTTTTGACTCCACAACATATTGGTCATGGGCTTGTTGCGGAAGGAAGTACACACGCTGGTGCATATCATCCCAAGGGTAATCAGGGGTAGTCATGGCTTCCATGATGTATTCATCAAAATGGGAAATGGGGGGATGGGAGGAAGAGAGACCACATGATGGAGAAGAGCTACCTTAAGCATCTTCATGAGAGAAAAGGTTCACATACGCATCATCAAGGTTGGGAGAGATATGACTAGTAGATGTAATATCTATCGATGTTGAGACCAAGGTGTTCATTGAAGAAGTTTCAAGAGAATCACAATAGGAGACATCAAGTGAGTTCCAATGCATTGATCTCATGGATGACGAAAGGTAGAGAATGGTAGTGGTATTATCCATCATCTTAACATCAAGGGGAGGGATCACAATGGGTGGTTGAGAGAACTCTCGTTCCGGTGTAAGATTGGGACCAAAATCTATAGGTAGAGGATAGGTGGAGTCACTATGAGCATCCTCTAATTCACGAAGAACTTTAAGTGTATCACTAAAATCTTCGAGATAGGGAAAACGATGAGAATAATGGCCATAATTATCACAAAAATCACAGGGGTGATTCACGCATAACGATATGTTCTTCTTAGCTGAATCAGGTAAGGTGACATGGAACTTAGGAATGTTACAATCAAGGAAGGTATCAGAGACCACATTCTTGACATGAGGGAGTTCAGGACAATTATTGGTGGCATGACCAACAACATCACATAAAAAACATTGAGGAATAGGCTTTGGAATCTTAGGAGAAGCTGGAGTTGTTGGGGGTGCATTTTCTTTAGTTCCATTTTTCTGGGCTTTTCTCCCCTTGCCATATGCTTTTGCAATAAGAGTAGGTTTCTATTGAGGTTGATTTGGAACTTAAGCAAAGGTAGGGGTAGGAACAATAGGTTGGATTAGGGTAAAAGAAATGTAAGGTTTGAATTGATTGGGGGGAGTGTTTGCGAGAGGATCAATGTATCAAACTAGGATCCCAAAGGTAATGTTAAGAAAACTCAACGTGGCCATGATAGGTGTGGAATAAACTCTAAGTGTTGGGTGTGGAGCCTGATTATGTTCTATATTCAAAGGTATCAACCGGATGTATACCCTAGGAAGACTGTACACCCCTCCACGTGGGGGGGACTTGTCCCCCCCGCGGGGGTTTGGGGGGGCTGATCCCCCCTGGTTGGGGGTTTGGGTGCCAGTGGTCCCCCGGCGGGGATTCAGGGTAGTGCTCCCGAAGCTAAAAATAGATGTAAAATTGCCTTGTAAAAGTCTAGTAATTTTTAGTCAATCTGGGGCATTCATTAGGCGGATGATCTGACAGTATAAGTTATTTTTAATTTAGGGTTTTTTTCCCTAAAAGGCAACCCCTCACTATATATCGGGGAATTGTATTACGTCTATGTATATCTGTATTCTGAGTGAAGAGAAGTGAGGAGATTGAGAGCGAAGAGGGAGTTATAGCAGATCTGCTATAGGTTGTATCTCTTCAGTTTGTTGGATAATATAATAAAAGAAGGATTGGTTATTTCTTTGTGGATGTAGCCAAACTGGGTGAACCATGTATATCTGTGTCTCTCTTGTTTTATGCACTATCTATGTTTATATTTCTGCAATATTTTATGTGTTCCATTGCTCTGTAATATAGAATTTTCTAACAATTGGTATCGGAGTTGAAGGTCTATTTGGCTGATAAACTCACAGGAGAGAATGGCTCCTAGTTCGAGTGGGAGCAATGACAAAATATTGTACGTTTAGGGATGAAAAATTCAACGGCCAAAACTACCAGCTGTGGAAGATGCAGATGGAAGATTATCTATATCAGAGAGATCTGTACCTACCATTGAGCGGAAAGACAAAGAAGCCGACAAGTATGACAGACACAGAATGGAATATTCTCGACAGAAGGGAACTTGGAACAATACAGTTGTGCCTAGCGGCATTGGTAGCGTTTAATATTACAAAGCAAACGATAACAGAGGGTTTAATGTCAACATTGCCGAAACTATATGAAAAACCCTCGGCCTCAAATAAGGTATTTCTTATGAAGCATTTATTTAATATGAAGATGTTAGAAGGTGGATCTGTTGCTGATCATTTGAATGATTTTAATACAGTTACAAGTCAGTTAAGTTCTATAGGGGTAACTTTTGATGATGAAGTTAGGGCTCTGTTATTTATGTGCTCATTACCAGAAAGTTGGAATGGTTTAGTTATGGTGATCAGTAACTCTGTCTTTGGATCTAGTACTTTAAGGTTTGATGATGTTGTCGGGGTAATCCTTAGTGAGGAAATGCGACGGAAAAGCTCCAGTGAGACATCAGGTAATGCTTTGACTGCAGAGGCTAGGGGAAGAAAAATGGAAAGAGGAAAGAGCCCTGGATATCACAGTAAGTCAAGAAAAGGTAGATCCAAGTCTAGAACGGGGATAGTGTACTGGAAATGTGGGAAGAAAGGACACCTGAAGAAAGACTACAAGTCTCGAAAGGGAAAATAAGGAGATGTACAGCAACAAAAAAATCATGAAGAAAATGTAACAAGTGATGTGGTGCAATATGCTTTGATTCCTTCATTAGAAAATATTATTGATGCCTGGGTGGTGGATTCAGGGGCCTCATTCCATGCCACACCTAATAGGAAACATTTTCATGATTATGTTCAAGGTGATTTTGGACAGGTTTGATTGGGTGATGATAAACCCTGTAAAATCATTGGAATGGGTACAGTTTTCATAAAACATCAAAATGGAAATCAGTGTCTATTGAAAGAGGTAAGGCATGTTCTAGATCTGAAGAAAAATCTAATTTCAATAGGACAGTTGGGAGGTGAAGGTTTCTTAACTACTTTCACAGATAAAACTTGGAAGGTCACTAAAGAATCCTTGGTAATAGAAAAAGGAGAAAAGGTTGGTACATTGTACTTATGCAATGGTATTTCTAATTCTGTTAATACTTTAACCTCTATAGGAGAAGATACGGCATTGTGGCATCATAGGCTTGGGCACATGAGTGAGAAGGGGATGCAAATTCTTCACTCAAGAAATT
>APFE030717084.1:7384-64197 GCA_000404065.3 Pinus taeda
TTTTGGGAAACTTCTTAATATAAATTTATTAGTTAAACTATCTAGAGAGAACTAAAACTTACTACCTAAATCTAAATAATAATCTTAAAATGGGTAATATTAACCCATTCAATTAGTTAAGACAAGTGCAAACTTATACAAAAAAAGGAAAAGAAAAAGAGGGAGGTTTTCAAAGAGGACCAAATTTTTTTTATTTAAGAAATAAGGATAAAGTAGACAGGTTAGTTAGAAGCTTCATTGGGGAAAGAATTAGCTCAATTCATTAATAGAGGAGGGGGGGAAGGAAGGGGGGAGAGATGACTAGGAAGATAGGGCGGGGATCCAACACCTACTGATCTTCCAACCGTCGTCCCTATTGAGATTACTTGGCCTTTTTTCAATCTCAATATCTTCCCTAAATTTCCAGTGATGAAACTGCGCAACCTTAGCAATCACTCGGGTCTCCTCAATACAAACATGATGTTTAGTCTTCTCTGCATGCTCAACCAGTGCAGAGGACTTGGTTCTCCCATGTTTTAGGTCAGCTGCGTGCTCATTAATCCTTTGATTAATAGAGTGTCCAGTCTCACCAATGTAGGGGGACCCGCAAGAACAAGGAATAATATAGACACCCTTCATGTCCTTGGGGTTGACAGGATCTTTTACTGATCGGAGGGAATTACGAATGGTTTTAAGGGGTCTGAAGGTCGAGGGAACATTATGCTTCTTAAGAATCCTAGCAATCTTGTCAGTGGTCCCTGGGATAAAAGGTAGATGGACCCCTAGGATTCGATTTTTAGGTTCTTTTTTAACTACTGAGTTCTTGAAGGCTTTAAGGAAAGCTTTCTGACCGAGGTGCCTGCTATAACTGTTTTCAACAAAGACAATAAGGAGATGGGATTTCTCTTTATCGAAGCTCTTTTCATCAGAGATTCTCAGGGCACGAGTAGCGAGGGTGTTGAGAACGCCCAACTTTTGAGCAGGGAAACGATGGGAGCTGGCATGGAGATATTGCTTAGTATGAGTTTTCTTCTGAAACACCTAGTGGGAGAGGGAACCGTCAAGAGTAATGAGGATTCAGGTTAATATTAGTGTTAGCTAATAATTCATTGCAACCAAAGGCACTCTCCAACCTAGTATGGTAGAGATGATGTAATGTCATGTAAACATTTTTAGTTGATCAAAATAAAAATAAAAATAACCCTATGTTAAAGTAAAAATAATTTCAAACTTAAGTATTAAAAATAAAAAGTCTACAAATATAATAGACATGCCCATGAGGTGTAGACCAATTGGTTTGTGTGAGGTTTAGTTCCCACCAAGTTAGAGGTTCAAATCTCATGGAGAGGGGTTGGGGATGAGAGGCACCTTTGAGAGAATTAAACTAACTCGAAAGGCCTCCCCGAGACACTCAAATTATAGAGAATTTACAACTCAAACTTGTGATTCCAATCAATCTTTGCTAAATTCTAAACAATTTAAACCAGAAAATATGACCAAAAACTATCCAAAACATAAAACAAATAAACTAATAAAAAGTCAATTTAAACCAGAAAATATGACCAGAAACTATCCAAAACATAAAACAAATAAACTAGTAAAGAGTCTAATAATGCCTTATAATTCAATATTATTCAAAGATGATATAATCAATGAGTCTAATAATGCCTTATAATTCAAAGATGATATAACCAATTCTAATTAGGTTATTGACCATATTATTAGTGAACGCCTATTCATTAATCACTTGTAATGCCTAATCACTATTATCTTCTGTCTCTTGTCTTTTCGTACTTTGCAATATACCAGAGCATTGAATATATCAACACAATTTTAAATGCATTTCATGTATTGATGCAACAACTTTAACTAACAAATGACATTCCCTATCACATGTATTGGGGAGCACAATGATAGTGAGCCCAAATTTCAAAGATGCATGGTGAGTAATGTTGTCTTCACAATATTAGATAGAACTCATTAAGTCCCACAAATATTATTTTAAAAACAACATTATTAAATAACCATGATAAAAACCCACACTTACCCACTAACTATAACATTGTTTGAAAACATAAAATATTATTATCCACAAATAAAATTAATAACATGCCATAAAATAATGTTTAAAAGCAATTAAAAGTATAAGTAAATTAATCAAAAATAACATGTCATAAAATAAATTTTAACAACAATTAAAAAAATAAATAAAATAATAAAATATAACAATAAAAAATAACATGTCATAAAATAAATTTTAACAACAATTAAAATTATAAATAAATTAATAAAATATAACAATGTTCTTAACCTTAAAGAAAAAAACAGAAATCTAAAACATTTAATTTTTTATTAATCAGTCATCATATAAATCAATTCAGTAATGATTTCCATAACATTATCAATTCACTAATGATTTCCATAACATTTTCTCATTATAATTTATCATTATACATTGATAAATAGCTTTTTACAATAATTCATCATTACATATTGATAAATAATTAAATGTTTATTTATATCATACATGTCAAAATGTTTCAACTTATAGTCATCTCAAGTATCTAAATATTTTAATTTCATCACCAAAATGGTATAAAACAATTATAATCATCTGTGTATATTTGAATTAGCAAATGGAGTAAAAAAATGAAAAATGTTTGACTACGTGTATGACTTGGTGGACTGGTCTTTTCTCAAACTTACTCTTTCAAGGATAGGTCTAACAACTGATATAATAGAATGGACTATGGTCTGTGTCACATCGGCTCATTTTGCAGTTTTGATTAACGGCTACCCCTCCAAAATTTTCTCTGTTGGCAGGGGACTATAACAGGGGTGCTCTCTTTCACCATTGTTGTTTATTTTGATAGTGGATTGTCTTATTCTAAAAACTAGGAAGGCGGTTTCGGAGGGTCAGTTCAAAGGTATTAGACTAGCGACAGACATCAGAATTTCCCATAATTTGTTTGTGGATGACTTTCTTGCTTTTGGTGTGGCCTCTCGCCTATAACAATGGAGACATTTACATGACATATTGCAGCGATTTAGGGAAGCATCTGGAATGAAGGCTAACGAAGTTAAACCTTTCATATTATATTTTGCTAGAGACCCTAGTGTAATTAAGGATATCAACGGCATGTTTAATTTCCGAATTGTGCCTTTAGGCGAAGGTCTCACATATATGGGTTTCCAGATCAAACCCAATAAGTATAATGCCTCAGACTGGCAGTGGCTATTAGATAAGTATAGGAGGTGGATCAATGGGTGGGCACACATGAACTTATCTTTGGGTGGTAGATTTATCCTAATACAAGTTGTTTACAACAAATGGTTGTATATTGGGCACACCTATACACCCTGCCTGCATCTGCCATCAACAAGATCAAACAAATCATGGCTCGGTTTATCTGGTCTGGCAGGGAGGGCCACCAAAAATTCTATATGTGCAAGTGGGATAATGTTTCTACCCCTAAGGAGCTAGGGGGTTGGGGTATCATTGATATCAACATTTTTGGTAGCGCCCTCATCCTCAAATCTATTTGACAGGATTTTTTCACTATTGGTATCTTGAGAGACATTATTGCCGCTAAGTATCTTCATAACAGGGGGATCAAGTATTGGATCATATTGGGACATATTAGAAACTCTCAGGGTTTGTAAATTTGGAGATGTTTTCAAAAAGCGGTCTATTATTTCTTCCAACGACTCTATTGGGCATTTGGTAGAGGAAACCATATCATGATAGGCATGGACAACATAAAAGGGATGGAGGTTGCTCATGCCTTGTTGGAAAACTTGATTTTTTGCCTCCTTCAATGAGGCTTCTTTATTCTAGAACAAGTTATTGACAGTTGGAATGGGCAATTGTCGGTCTCAAAAAGTGTGGAGTCGATGGGTTTGTCAAACATGTATGCGTGCGAATGGGAGGAATACATTTTTCGTTTGAGACATGTTGGCCTCATTATATCTGATGAGGGAAACTCTCTTACTTGGGCGGGAAAGCTTCGTGCAAATATGATTGAGGTTGCGGATACCTACAGGTACCTATTTCATTTACATCACTCTACACTCCACCAGTGTTCGTTTTTACTTGTTTGGAAAATTGATATTCCCACCAAGATCATTCTCTTTAATTGGATTGTTTGGAAACATACAAATCTTACCTGGGAGAATCTTTGTAAGCAGGGATGGATGGGACCGGGGAGATGTCCCATGTGCAGGAATTCCATAGAGGAAAATGGTCATCTTTTTTAGAGTGTTAGTTCATTGTTTGTGTATGATTTGGTATATGCCTTGCTCTAAATATAACCTTCAGAAATTTGGATAGCTTGGACAACTGCTTTTTGTGGTGGATGCATCGGGGTAAAAAGAATAAGGTCGTTCCTTTCCTCGCCACTTGGGAAATTTGGTGTTCTAGGAATAGACTTATTTTTTAAGGGACTTCGGCAATCCCTTCCGTCATCATTCACAAATTACTACTCAGACTTCAGGATGTAAGGACCCATCTGATGTGATTAAGGATAGATCCCACATATCTGCTCCATATGAATTACATTTCCCGACAAGATATTTTGACGGTGCTAATCAAAATTCTGTTTGTGGCTGTGGCGCTTGGCTGAGAGTAGATCACTTCTACCATTATAGGCTCCACTGGAATGGGGGATAGGGTGCAAACATGAGGGTGAAAACTTTGGCCCCATGGGGACTATTGTGGATTGTCAAGAAGCTTTGTATAGATACAATATTTGTGTATGGGGACTCACAAGTCCTCATGAATGGTATCACAACAAACCCATATTTCTCTCCCTCACATCTCTTTGGTTGGATTACATAGATCAAGCATCTCATGGGTACATTCAATGAGGTTACTTTTCTGCATATATACCATGAGAAGAACCAGGTTGCAGATTTGTTATCAAAACAGGGGATGGATGATTTATATGGTAACTTCCATTACACATACATGGAAGGTGGGACAAAGTTGGATTAGGGAACATTTCCCTTACCTTAGTCTTTTTCTTGTTTGTGTTATTCCCTTATCACACATATGTTTTTTGCAGCTTCTAGATGCCACAATTTACAAATTTTTGTATGAATATATGGGGATTTCTCATATGACTATTATCGAGTTATGTTAGAAGTTATGTATCACTTTTTAGCTGACTCTTTGTCTTGGATGGACACTTTGAATATGGAAGGATTTTTGGTCTCCTTCAGTCTATTTGACAGAAACATTTTGAATATATTAGCTTAGATGTATTCTTGCTTTTATTCCGAACATATGCACTAATACATTATATAAACCAATGTTTTTATCATTAAAAATATATATATTATTCATACAAAATCACTTAATTAACAAACAATTTAATATAAAAATTGAGTTAATTTTGTTCTGAATTTGGTAAACTTTTTTTAAATAATAAATTAAATTTTGTAATCTTGCAATCTGAATAGTTTAAAAACTAAAAAACGAAAACAATCATTTATACATTTAATCTTCTTATTGTTTCTATCAGATTTAATAGAATTAATAATACTACCATCAGCAGAACACGGGAACTATTTATGAGGGAAAGAGGACGAGTTAGAGGAGTCTTTTACTGATAGAATGTTAACGGAAAGAGGAGTTCGAGATAAATTATTAACCAGACAGGAGATAGGGAAGCAACGCTCTCAAGTTTCGAGTTTTCCAGATCATGGGGAGTGGGTGGGTATGAATGATGGACTTAAGGAGTGGAGGGGTTAGAGAGATCCAAACAAGGGACCAGTGGAGGCAACGACGAGGTGCATGAATGGCTGAGGACAGAGTTGGGTGAGGGGCCGTTAATATGGAAAGATAGATCGAGGGAATGGGTATCAGATACAACGTTGGAGGATAGGGTGATAACCTCAGCGCAGTTTATGGGAATGGAATCCAGTTGAGCTGAGGGTTCGGGTGGAAGGGGAATGAGGGTTTGGGTTAATATTAGTGTTAGTTAATAATTCATTGCAACGAAAGGCACTCTCCAACCTAGTATGGTAGAGATGATGTAATGTCATGTAAACATTTTTACTTGATCAAAATGAAATAAAAATAACCCTATGTTAAAGTAAAAATAATTTCTAACTTAAATATTTAAAATAAAAAGTCTACGAATATAATAGACATGCCCATGAGGTGTAGACCAATTGGTTTGTGTGAGGTTTAGTTCCCACCAAGTTAGAGGTTCAAATCTCATGGAGAGGGGTTGAGGATGAGAGCCACCTTTGAGAGAATTAAACTAACTCGAAAGGCCTCCCTGAGACACACAAATTATAGAGAGTTTACAACTCAAACTTGTGATTCCAATCAATCTTTGCTAAATTCTAAACAATTTAAACCAAAAAATATGACTAAAAACTATCCAAAACATAAAACAAATAAACTAGTAAAAAATCAATTTAAACCAAAAAATATGACGAGAAACTATCCAAAACATAAAACAAATAAACTAGTAAAGAGTCTAATAATGCCTTATAATTCAATATTATTCAAAGATGATATAATCAATGAGTCTAGTAATGCCTTATAATTCAATATTATTCAAAGATGATATAATCAATGATCTGAATCAGATCCATTAAAGACTGGCAAGAACCATGACCATATCAAGTCGGGATGAATCTCTAAAAATTCCAAAAACTGTGATAAAAAACACCTTGAACCAGTGATGATGGCAGCCAGCGTGGAACGACGAGGACCTCGGTCAAAGCGTGCTGACTGAGGCCCATGGAGACTGCACAGGAGGTCAAAGTAGCCCCTAGGAGCTCCGGATCGGGGAAAGGAGGTGATTTTTGATGCGCGATAATCATGCATCGCTGGGCGAATAGGGCTGAAGAGGAGGAAGCCCGAGCACTTGGACGCATGGCGAACTGGAGAACCACGGGCGGGAAAGGCAAAAAACACTAATCGTACAAGGCGGGACCCGCGCTCTGGAAACCAGCAGTATTGATCGAGGCACCCTTGAACAGTAAACGATTTTGGAGAAAGCAAAGCGATCCCACTCAACGATCAACACGTGGCAGCGGATGTGAGAGAAAACCGTCATTGATTGCGCGTTATCGGTCGAGCAGGTCAACCACACGGGACATGCGTATGACGTTGGATCTAGGGGACCCAGATCGGACAACTGAGATTGCGCTCGATGGAGGAAGCAGAATTGACAAAGAATTAAGCCACGTTTGTAAATATTTGAGGTCCGTTTGACCGCCACGGTGTAGGAAAAACGCATCCATGAGTAACTGAAGAAACGAACCGACGAGCAGGCTGGCACTATTTAGAGGAGGGAACGTGGTCACTTCCCAAGGGTTCATGATGACTCTGAACAAGGAACTCCGAGCGCAGCTACAGAAGGTGAATCGATAGAGGCAGAAGAGGAACCGAACAGGCATGAGTTCGAATGGCTAAAAGCCATGAACAGAGACAGTCGAATCAAGTGGAAGTGGAAGTAGACGACAGAAGTGAACAGTTGAACATTGAGAGACAGAAACCAGAGAAGAAGGCAGTAAAGCAATAGCAGGAAGAGACAGAGGGTTGAGCTAACCAATGGAAGCATTGAGAACCAGAGAGCTTGAGAGATTCAAGCCATCCCATAGAGGAATCTGTCCGCATCGAGCTTCACATTTGGCTCTTTCCACTGTAGACCAAAAGGTCACAGAGCTGGTAGGAATAAGAGGAGTCTGTGTACTCCAGTGGCTTGGGGAATCCAAGAACCACCCTGCCAAGCAAAACCTGCTTCATGAGAACTCACATTGAGTCCCTGTATTGTAATTCTCTGCTTAAAGACACAATAAAACAAGGCCACCACTGAAAGCTGGACCGGAGACGTAGCCCTGGAGAATAGGGTGAACTCCTTATTAAAATTGCTTATGTCTTTGTGGTTGCTTACTGTATTTCTCTATTGTCTTCCCATTAAAATGTTTGTGTATTGGCAATCTGATCGATCCGTTGCTTAAATAACACAGAACACTCACTGGCACATGAGTCTGTAATACATTTTGTTTAATAAACTTCAAATTGGTGTCACCCATAGGGTGATTACCAGATCAAGTGGTATCAGAGTAGTAGGTTGTAAGGTTAGACAAGATTGTGTTGGTTTGGCTGTGAATTCTCACTAGATCAAAGCTCAAATTAGGAGAAGGAGAGTTGGTGGAAACTAACCCTGAAATTGGGAGAGTTTATTCTCGGAAAACAATGTCAGAGGAAGGTTCTATGGGGCTAGACCCTCATTCATAGAAAGTTTCCTAGCTATAAAGTCTATGGTAGAAGAAATGTATAGGGACTTTAGAAAGCATAAGGAAGAAGATTCATCAGGTTCTAAACAAGATAAAGAAAAAGATAAGTCTCATTCCCATTACCATTCAAAAGGAAAGGGGAAAGAGGAAAGCTTTCTCACACCTCCTAATAGCCCTGTGCATAATAAGAAAGAAACTTTGATTAAGTTAGATGTTAGATTTCATTTGCCTATATATGATGGAGAGCTAAATGTTGAAAAGTTGGACAATTGGATTAGACAAATTGATGTATATTGCAGGGTAAAAACATAGATTCGGACAAGAGTAAGATTCAACTAGCAAGCCTACGCCTAGGAGGCACTGCCTTGGTTTGGTGGGAAGGCAGAACCCAACCTGATATGAAGAAGCATGGTAAGACCATCTCTGTCTGGAGTGAGTTTGTTGCTGCAATCAAAAAGCAGTTCTATCCATTGGCTTAGATGCAACAAGCCAAGATGAGCTGGCAAACTCTTCGGTAGTTGAAAGGGAAAAGTGTACAAGGATATACTCAAGAGTTCAGAAAGAGAGCATTACTATTGGGTATTTCATTAGACTCACCAGAAACTCTTTCGAAGTACATTGGTGGTCTACACAGCTACATGAGGCATACCATCTGTTAAATTCATATACCAATAGGTGTCACTTTTCATGATTGACATTGATAAGGCCTAATATGTTCAAACCTTTGGCTGGTTGCAAAGGTGTTCCATATTCCAAAGAAAACAAAAGATTAAAAATGAAAAGACGGTATGTCCTAAAAGAAAAATCAAAGGGAAAAAAGAAGGAAATCGTAAAAAAAAGAAAGCAAATGAACCCCAAATGAAAAGACCAGGAAAGTGTGCTAGTCCAAAATGCCACTACTGTTCCATTTTTGAAGAATTTCATCATGTGCAATCAGTTGACTCTTGCCACAGCTGATGGATGGCCAAACAACCCAATCTTGGCCAAGTCCATATTTAAATTTACTTGTCTTAGAAATAGAGAATAAAGTCTGTCCAAACAGTTCAAGCTTGGCAGACAAGTAGGTAGGTGGAGAAGCAAAGGGTCTCAACAGCTAAATCTAAGCCCTTGGAAGAAATAAGGACAGACTTAGATAGGAGGGCAAGTAAAAGAAAAGAAGAGAAAGAGTTTGCTAGTTCAAATGCACCCAAAGATAAAGGAAGAAAAATGGTTAGGTGTAATAGGCTAGGTAGGTAGTTTTGATGTTGTAGAAGCAGGTTTATGAGAAATTTTGTCTTTTCAGGATGATTCATCTCAAGGATATCATAACTGCCATGGCAAGGGGTGGCTACAAAGTCAAGAAGAATATTCTCAGGCTTTAATCAGATCTTAGTTCACCCGGATGACCAAGATAAAACCACCTTTACAACACCTTGGGGAACCTTCAAGTATGTAAAAATGCCTTTCGTACTCAAGAATGCAGGGGCAACATTTCAATGAGCCATGGACATAGCGTTTGCTAAAGAAATTCATGATTTCCTAGTCATATACCTAGATGATCTCACTTCCTTTTCCAAATCAGACCAGGAACACCTAGATCATCTCAGACAAGTGTTTTTAATCTGTAGAAAATATGGTATATCACTAAATCCAAAGAAGTCATTGTTTGGTCTAGAAGAAGGTAAATTGTTAGGTCACATCATCTCAAAATATGGCATAAGAATTGATCCTGACAGAATACAGGCCATTTTGCAAGTTCCTCACCCTAGAAATATCAAAGAACTGCAAGCTTTCCTAGAGAAAATCAAATTTCTAAGAAGATTCATACCCAACTTGGCTAAACTAATAATATTGTTTAACAACATGCTAAAGAAAGATTCTAAGGTCAAGTGGACAATAGAAGCTAAACAAGCCTTTGAAGAAATCAAAATAACTCTAACTAAAACACCAGTCCTCACAAGCCCAAAATTTGACAGAGACTTTATAATCTTTTCCTTTGCCTCAGAACATACTATTGCTACTGTCCTATTACAGAAAGATGACCAAGGATGTGAAAAGCCCATAGCTTTTTTCAGCAAAGCACTTAGAGATGCACCTCTTAAATATCAAATCATGGAGAAACAGGCTTATGCCCTTGTAAAATCCATTACGGACTTCAGAGTGTATATCTTATATTCTCATGTAATTGCTTATGTGTCAAATACTGTTGTCAAGGCTATTCTAACTCAAGAAGGAATTGAAGGCAAAAGAGGCAAATGGATAGCTAACATTTTGGAATATGACATTGAAATTAGACCAACAAAGCTGATAAAAGGACAAGGATTAGCAAAACTTATGACTGAAACCAATTTTCAGGCCCTTGACATCAATCAACTGGATAATGAACATGAGATGGCGACTCCACAAATCAATCAAGCCTTTTTACAATCACATTGGTATGCTGACATAATTTATGTATTGTTAAACCTGCAGGCTCCTCCAGGGTTATCCAGGACTAAGAAAATATTTTTGAAAATGAAAGCCTCAAAATTTTGTGTTTTAGATGATGCCTTATTTTGGAAAAATCATGAAGGCATTTTATTAAATTGTTTAACAAAGGATGAAAATGACAAAGTGTTGAAAGAATTTCATGCAGGGGACTATGGTGGACATTTGTATTGGAAATCAACTGTTGATAAAATCCTAAGGGCTGGATTTTATTGATCCACCCATTTGCTAATGTAAAAAAGTTTGTAACTACTTGTCACAAATGTCAAATTTTTTAGGGCAAGAAGAAGCTTCTACCCCTGCCCCTCAAGCCAATTTCCACTGAAAGACCATTTCAACAATGGGGTTTAGACTTCATTGGAGAAATCTACCCTCCATCCTCTGGCCAACACAAATGGATCCTTACTGCCACTGATTATTTCACCATGTGGATAGAGGTCATCCCTTGTAGACAAGCCAATGATTTAGTGATCATGCAATTCCTAGAAACCAACATATTGTCCAGATTTGGCTGTCTTGAAAAGATTATAACAAACAATGCAGCTGCCTTCAAATCTAAGAGAATGATCAATTTTTATCACAAGCACCACATTACCTTATGTCACCTCATAGCCTATTACCCCCAGGGTAATGGTTTAGCTGAGTCATCCAATAAAAGCCTGATCAATATCATTAAGAAAGTATTGGAGGAAAACAAGAAAAACTGGCATAAGAAGCTTATCAATGCACTATGGGCAGACAGATTAACCACAAAGAGATCCATTGGAATAAGCCCCTATGAATTGGTTTATGGCATGGAAGCTAGATTCCCTTCATCTTTGGGAATCCCCGTGATAAAATTGCTACAAGAGCTATAGGCAGAACCCAATGACATTCAGAGATGAATCAATCAGACTATTCATTTACAACAAACAAGAGAAGAGGTGTATCAAAGATCTCTGGTTCTACAGGAAAAGCTAAAGAAGATATTTGATAAAAGGACTAAAGCAGAGGATTTTTATATTGGAGACAAAGTTTTGAAATGGGACTCAAGAAGGGAAGATAAAGGAAAACATGGGAAGTTTGACTTCCTATGGAAGGGACCTTATACTATTCAGGCTTCACAAGGAAACAACACTTATTTCTTAAAGAGCTTGGATGGCACATGAACAGAAGATGGACCAGTTAATGGTCGGATGCTTAAGCATTATTTTGATCTATTTTTTTAAGATGTCAGGACTTTAACTTGTACATAAGTATGTTTACTTTCTGCAGTTTATTACAACAATAAGATAGAAAGGAATATGTAGCAAATTTTGGGAAAAAGTCAGACAACTGTGCCACCTTTTTGTATTACCTTTTAATCCATCACAAGAGTTGAAGAACAAGACTCGGAAGCTATAAATATGATGACAAACACTCAGACAAACTATCAAAAACAGAGGTGTAATTGTTTGGATCAGCTCGTGAAAAATGTGCATATTTGACACGGTCCTCTATACAGTTCATTCACTTACAACAAAGAAAAATTTTGGAATACAACAAGAGGTGTAAGACAAGGCAATCTGACCTGCTGTTCTTGACTTTTCATCAAGAAAAGCCATCCCCAAGTGGAGCCACTGTTAGGTTCCTATACCAATAGGTGTCATTTTTCATGATTGACATTGATAAGGTGTAATATGTTCAAACCTTTGGCTGGTTGCAAAGGTGTTCCCCAAAGAAAACAAAAAATTAAAAATGAAAAGAGGGTATGTATGTTTGGTCAATTTAGTGTTGTCTAAATTGCTATCATAAATTGTCAACTTGGGGCTCGTAAGCTGATGAAGTGAAGTGTACAATATATACTTAAGTAGCCTTTCCTAGTTCTTTTTGTCGTTTTTAGTTTATGTCTGACTTATCTTCCTAATGTGATGTGATGAAGTTATAAACAAGTGAGTGAATGTGTGTGTATGTGGTGGTTTCTAAAATGCTTCTTGAATTTTAAAGAGAAAACTTGAACAATAACTTCAAATGGAATTAAAGCTTCGAATGAAAGTAAAGCATCAAACAAAAAAACCAACGACACTAGTCCAATACCTTTACTGCTGATAAGAATGAAAATGACATCTATATTAACTCAGCTGAAAGCAAGAACACTACTCTAACTCCTCTATTAAATCTAAAGCAATGCAAAAATTAAATGACAAATCACACTACTTAATTCTCCCTTAACATTCTGCCTTTAGCTAAGTTGATCATGTGAAAAAGAGTTAGGAGTGAATTAGCAATATAAGTCTAAAACTAAATAAACCAAGCTGCAATTAAATGATGTTTTGGTCCCATAAAAGTTAGTGAATTATGATAAAAGAACCATTAAGAGATTAGCAACTTGACAAAACTTGATAAAGTAACTAGGCAAGGAAACTAACTAAGCAAGGAAACTAATGAAAATCAAAACGAAAGTCAGCAGTTTAGATAAGACAACTTCAAATGCCACTAGTGTTAAAAATAATGAAAAGTACATTGTCCCGGGCTCCTAATCAAAGCTGTAAAAACACACTGATCAGTCATGAAAAGTACAGAAACGTAAAGAAGCATAATTCAAAACTGTACATTAATATACATGATAAATTAGAAAAAGGAATGCAGGAAAGCAAATTTAAAAGCTACTGTACAATGGTTGTAGCAGACAGGGGCCTTCCATCCACTTCAACCAATTAAAAGATCAGCTACGCAGGTAAGAACAGAATTGTCTTCTTATTAAATCAGCACATAATAAAACACAGTGGAGAGCGTAAACGCTTTATAAAAGAGTCTTTAAAATAGAGTTTACAGCAGCAAAAGATTAACTTCCAAAAAATCCCTAATCAGCGTGTATAAATGCTTTATTTATAGCAAGAACATCAACTGTCCTGTGCGTAAACTAAGCTAACTAACAGTTAGGAAAAAGACACGTTCAGCAGCACCGTGCACGGATCTAGGGAACGGTCATCGTGGTTAATAAATCCGTTGTTGGATTCTTGTCCCCTGCAGTCTTCGTGGCTAAAGAAGAGGCCAACTGTGACTTACGTGCTCCAACTGAACATGCAGAGTCGTGCCACTGTTTGCAACCTTGCCGTTTGACCAAAGCTACCTCCACGTTGACCAGGGGTGTAGACGGCTAGTTTGGCTGAGCTGATAGCACACGCACCATGTACACAGTCATACAAATTTGCCCATGTGGCTCTTTCCTCTGGAGGACACATAGATCATAGCAAACAAGAAAATGGCTGTGGAATCTGGGATCGGCTGCGGAATCAGAGATCAGCTGCGGAAACCCTGTATTAGCTGCGGAATTGCAGCACTTGAACCAAAAATCTAAACCAACAGTCAATCATTAGCACAATTAGCAAATCATGTTAAAAAGTCCTATAATGCAATGAATTGAACAAGTTGATGAAGGAAATGATGACAAAAGAAGGAAATGAGTAGGAAAAGGCTGTTGGGAGGATGGGTAAATGAGTGCAGGTTTGAGGCTCAACAATGTCCTAAAAGAAAAATCAAAGGGCAAAAAGAAGGAAATGGTCAAAAAAAGAAAGCAAATTAACACCAAATGAAAAGACCAGGAAAGTGTGCTAGTCCAAAATGCCACTACTGTTCCAGTTTTGAAGGATTTCATCGTGTGAAATTAGTTGACTCTTGCCACAGTTGATGGATGGCCAAACAACCCAATCTTGGCCAAGTCCATATTTAAATTTACTTGTCTTAGAAATAGAGAATAAAGTCTGTCCAAACAGTTCAAGCTTGGCAAACAAGTAGGTAGGTAGAGAAGCAAAGGGTCTCAACAGCTAAATCTGAGCCATTGGAAGAAATAAGGATAGACTTAGATAGGAGGGCAGCTAAAAGAAAAGAAGAGAAAGGGTTTGCTAGTTCAAATGCACCCAAAGATAAAGGAAGAAAAAATGTAAGGTGTAATAGGTTGGGTAGGCAGTTTTCATGTTGCAGAAGCAAGTTTATGAGCAATTTTGTCTTTTCAGGATGATTCATCTCAAGGATATCATAACTGCCATGGCAAGGGGTGGCTACAAAGTCAAAATAAGCATGACTAATTTCCCTCCATATTTCCCCAAGAAACATTTACTAACCTCCCCACAAGGACACTGAGATCTGCTCAGTGCACCTAGTTCACTTCATTTCATGATAAAGACTAAGTAAAGCTATGTTTTTACTTAGGATATCAAAGCCACATTTCTTGTGTAAAATGTTTTTCTTCCATTATGATAAGTTTCCCAAACTTCATAACTTGGATACCTTTCACTCCCCTAAGCCTAAGTTCCAATTTTTTACTTAGTGCTTTGTTTGAATATATTTCTCATTTTAACATACTAACTTTATTATATATTTCCTATATAAAATCCCCCCCCCGTACTATATTTATACATAAAAACCCCATAAAATGTAGATATCCCACCCCCGGCTTAATATAGCCATATATCAAAAATTTTGGGATTAATGATCCATCCGGGGCCATTAAACAACCCTGCGCACGAAAAAAATTTGGATTTATTTGACATTTGGTTAAATGAATAACCAGACCCAAACTCCGATAACCAAAGGTTATACCCGCAAACATTATAAATTTGTTGAAATATTATGGTGGGTCCCCGCGCTGCAATCTCCGCTGTTTCCCGTTCGTCGCCAAACGTTGGATCGGGACCCACCCATCCAACGGCTTCGATCCATATCGCAAGCCCTTTTGTGCCAATCGTTAGCGCCCGGGGGATTGGCGGTTTTGTCGCCGTACCTTGGGACAGGTGGTAGGTGCCCAGTATGATCGTTGCCCCCCCTCCAATACCACCATGGCCCAAAAGCGGTGCGAGGGCCAAACCACTTACCGTCCATGCCCCCTCCCCGCTAACGTCACCCTCGCGTCATCTGCTGACCTCACGATCACGTCAGCACCACATCACCGCCAAGTCAGCCTCCGTGCCCCCGCTATGCGACAAGCCATTGCATCATGTTGATGTCACCCGACCAAAGCATGCCAAAACTCGCCAAAACCAATTTTTTTGTCAAAAAGGCGTAAAAACGACGTTTTTGTTCATTTTTGCTTATTGTATATGCACGACCTTTACATGTTGTTTCATGTTCAAAGCAGTGTTTAAACACACCGTCCGCCACCAGGCTAAATCAAGCCCGCAAACCAGTCTTCTAGCTTGGTCCGCCACCTGCATTTCGCACAGGGCACTCATTAAATAGGTATTTACCCAAATTTCGCTTCCAAACCCGTTTTTCTGAGTTTTCTCTGCAAAATTCCCCGGAGAACACAAATTTAAATCAAAAACCGTGTTGCCTTCATACCTGCACACTGTAACTACTGTTTTGGTCCATTTTTACCAAAACGTCCCTCAAACTTTGTCTCCCTCTGCAAGTTTCGCCCACTAAGCTAAATTCAAGCTAATCTCGGCTTGCGATTCCTGGAAAAGACCTCCACAGTTGTCATTTTACCTATTTTGTTGCAAAAATCCAAGCTCCAAGTTGAAAAATCATAAGAAATTGAGCAATGGAAGCTCCAGTGGCCCTGAACATTTCTCCCCTTAATGCACCTCACAAGGAGCTGGAATGGTTGCCCTTAGCTGATAGGGATTTTCAAATACAGGACTTAATTGGTGACAAAAACTACCTTCAAACATTCTGTGAAATCAGGAACAGTCACCTAAGCAAAACTAATATCTATGGGATATGGGAATCCAATTTTCCCAGATACTACTTTCCTCAGTGAATGTCTTCCCAACTGTTATCCGCCTGTGCTATGCCAATTATCAACCCACTCAAAGAGCAGTCATGTCTCCAACTGGAACTGTTCTTTTTCATATAACTCCTGACTCCATCAATGAAATGCTACAGTTCAAACCTAGTCAGCCTCTGGCTCCTCTTTCCATGGGACATTTGGTGGATGAAGGCTCTAAACTATCCACTGCAGAAATAGGCCGAATTGCCAAGTTGTTTATGAGACCAGATTGCCAACCCACAGAGCCACCTCATTTTGTCCATGTCTGGTTCAACAAGACTGGAAGGTTTATTATTGATATGATATCCTATGTACTAGGATTTAAAACAAGTGAATATGTTGATGAGACCATTTTAGTTGTGATGTCCATATTTATCCCAGGACATCCTCCTATTGTCAAATATGACTTTGTCACTTTCATAGCCAATAAAATACATGAGCAATTCTTGAATCTAGACAGAGAAGGGGTCTTCAAGTATACCTCCTACATATATCATTTGTTCTTATACTATCAAACAGATAGTTTTCAGTTTCCCATTAGAAAGTTGGATTCTAAAGGAGAAAGGAGGTCTGTGATCTTTTGGACCTCAGTCTTCCACCATGTTTATAACTCTCCCTACACTTATTGTGAATTCATTGAATTTTTTATACATCCGGTCTCCTCTCTACTGATGAGAACTCCTCCTCCCAGACTCTCTGATGACATGAAGAAAATTTTACAGCTCTCCAAAAGCTACAAAATAGGTGACTGGTACTTTTACCAAAATCACACTGAGATCAGGATATATGGCTGTGAGTTGTGCCCCTATAAACCGTCAAAATATGTGCCTATGAGACTCTTTGCTCTTGAATACTTCAGGCAATTTATCAATTTAGATTTGACTCACTTTCACAGTGCAAAGAAAAAGGCTCAATTGAAATTAAGAACCGAGCTAGGCCCTTTTGTCATTAACAAAAAGGAGGGATGGCAAGATGCTAACAAGTTATTGGGTGAAAAACTCAAATTTAAAAGGAGTTTTTGGTGGGTACCCTATGACCCAAATGGATTCATCTGTGAGAGAAAAATAAAAAATAGGCGATCAGCCTATGAACATTATAGATTCCTGAAATAGAGCAATTTGCCAAGCAAAATGAGTGGGTAGAAGGCACATTAATTGAAGTAATCACTAAGGAAGAAAAAATGGAACGAGATATGAAAAATATAGAAAAGACTCTTGACCTGGACTCTTTTGGATAGGCAATTTTCGAGCGACCTCAGCAGACTAGAGTGGGCACGTCATCTACTGGGACTTCACAACAACCTGCTCAAGAAAGCACCACATCAGTTGTAGGGACATCCAAAGGCAAAGAGGTGCTGGATTCAGAGCAGCACATCATGACAGATCACCCAAAAACGTCTAAGGAACAGGGACAAGGGAAAAATCCTCCTGTCCAAACCAAAGCACTAGAGGTACTAGCATTGTAGACTCCTCTAAATGAGGAAAAGGGTAAGAAAAGGGATAGAGAAGAGACAACACCTGTTAGTGGACTAACAGAACAAACTGAGGCAAAAAGGCAGAGAGTGGATCCTCTAGCTGAAGAAGAAATTATTGAGGAAACTATAGGAAGCATAAGAGGCGTGAGGGCAACCGGTCCACAGACATCCCCAGTGGTGGAAACATCTACTAGCTCTCATAGGTAGGAATTGGAGAAGCAGAATAGTATGGAAGTCTCCTCCATAAGGCCGCAAAGCAAACATCGGTCTGATATCAAAAGAACATTCACAGACATCAAGGCCCAGAATGAGCCAATAAGACTGCAACTTTATGATAAATTTCTCAAGATGACTCCCACCAAACAGTAGAGGCTAATGTCTGCATATGATATCAAGGAAGATAAAATGATCTTGAGTCACTTCATGCCTAAAGTGCAAC
Organism: Pinus taeda; assembly: GCA_000404065.3. Classification (NCBI taxonomy): domain Eukaryota; kingdom Viridiplantae; phylum Streptophyta; class Pinopsida; order Pinales; family Pinaceae; genus Pinus; species Pinus taeda. The sequence continues at coordinate 25,730 of APFE030717084.1, forward strand.
AGCCACAGTCAGCTGCAGACTACATTAGAACAAATTTAGAGGTCCTTGTCAAAGACATCCATCCTATGGACCAAATCGAGTTGCATAAGCAAATTGGTGAGATGGTCTACTCTACATTAGCAGGTAAGGCAATGTTGGCTCACCAAATGCAAAACTCATTGAACAATACATCAGCCCAGCTAGATTTGGAAAAGATATCTTCTTTGGCCAAGGACAGCAGGATAAAGTCCTTGGAAGACATTATCATTGAACTAGGACATGATCCCAAGGATGCCAAGGGAATAAAAGCACTAATGAAGAAAAAGGAGGATGACATAGCTGCCCTCAAGAAGCAATTGAAGCTGCCAATTACTATGCACCCACAAACCATAGAGGTTGTGCAAGAAAAAGACGAAGAAGATATGATGGATTTGCTAATGAAAATAAATCGAACAGTGAATGAGACAGAGCAGGCTTTGGAGAAAGATTTACAAGATAAACAGGGAGAGTCGACCTCCTAGCCACCTCAAATAGCTCCAACAGTTACAACCGCTCCTCATACAGATACAACTGCAGTGCCTCCCGCTGTCCCAGCAATATCAGCATCAGCTACAGGTACATCAGTGACAACAACAGCAGCAGGCAGCAGCACTATCGTGACCACTGAACAATTGATAAAGGCTATGGAGGATTTAAAACTCAAGGTATCAGAATTAAAAGACACTAAAGAGAAATTGGCCAAGTTAGAAATAAGTTATGATAAATCTGAATTGACTGTGGTAGAGAGGACAAGAGAGGTAAAGGCATTAGAGAATAAAGTAAAGACATTGGAAAAGGACCCCTCTCTAGACAAGCCTCTAGGAGAAATCAGAGGCATTTTATGGGCTAATATCAGTAAATCCATTAGTAATATATGGAGATCCATTCAAATTATGTATGAGCAGATGGACTTGATAGAAACAACCCAGGTAGAGATTCAAAAGGCCAGAAATTTATGGGACACAAACCCGAACAGGCCAATAGGCTAATCCATTTTCTAAACACTAAAACTAGGGAAGAACTAGTAGCATTGGATATCAGAGACAGGACAGGCACCATCCTAACAATCAAAAGAGTCCTAACCATGAGAACCCTGATGCAGAATTTAGAGAGGAATAGCCAAGATATGCAGATGGATGTAAATTCCTTTGTAGAAAAGTTTGCAGTTTTGCAGGAAAGGGGCTTGCCTAGTCTGTTGGGAAGAAATCAGCGCCTGTTGAGACAAGTTGAGTACCAACTCAGGTTGAATAAACATGCTACTAATCATCAAAATGCATCAACATCAAGTACTCCAGCAGAGAAAACCCTTCCGTCTGGCAAACTCTTTACAACAACTTGGAAAACATGTTTTATATTGAGCACGAAGTACAACATCTTGTTGCAGTCAAACCTAACTTCTGCAAGTACACAGATGCTGATGAGACTTTGATAAAGCTACAAAGACATTAGTTGCTAGAAGAGCAGTGGTGGCAAAGCATGTTGCAAATTCTGTAAACATATTTTTAGTGTCTTTTATACCCTTGGTAAATCAAAAGTTCTGGTGAAAAATGCCATAAAGTGGAGAAAAAGAGCGGATGAGAATCACGCTGAGCAACGGTCTATTATGGCACAATTAAAAGCAAACGGGAAAGCAAAGCCAACAGTGCAGAATATCAGTAAAAGCATCTACCAGCCGACTCACCGAGTTTACAATTAATGAATCTCACCAACTGAGCGGCCAGCACAGCAGCATTCACTTCTGCATTTATTTTTTCTTGTTCCCAAAATCATTTACTTCTCCTGTAAAGTAGGTAGAGGAAGTTATTGCTAGATATTATCTCTTTGAGATATTTTGTAAACTTTTTGGTACAAATACCTCCCCAAGCAAAGTATTAGGGGTTGGTGATACATGTCTGGAACTACGTTGTAACTCTGAAAACTCTTCTAAATAAAAAGGTTGCTGGAATGCGTTTTTGCTGAACTCTCTGGTTATGGGATTGATGGCAAAGGCCTATGTTGCAGAATTCTCGAATTACTCCATGAATCAATATTTTTTTCTTACTTGTGTTTTAAGTTTCTGTGTCTTATATATCATATATGTTTCATATTCTAAATAACAGGGAAAAAGAATAACCCAGAACTTGCTTAACTGCACTCTGTGTTCAATCTTTGTCATTTTTTATGTTTTCTTCAGAATTAACATAAGTAGGAATTCTTAACTGCTCCTGCTTTCCCTGGTTATTACATCTTGAGTTTAGCTAAGGAATTATTAACTGCTCCCTGGCAATATTCATCCACTTTCCCTCTGTCAGCATGATGAAGGATTCTTAGTTTCCCTTCACCCCCTGACCCCATCTCACCTGATTTCAACTTAAAATTTGTTTTATGGTTGATTACCTTGCTCTGTAGTACCATCCTCTGTCGAAGAAACCATATCCAACATTTCATCTTCATAGACTCCATTAGCCCAATGGACTGAACTTCTCAGATTTACACCTCTGTTCTATTGAATATCATCATCCAAAACTCAAAACCAAAACCATTGTACTTCATAACTAGCCTAACATACCCCAAAACAAAGCTAAACTATAAAGAGAGAGCCCTCTTTGGATGCAGATTGGCTAGAATTTGTGTCTAAAAGATTGGTCTGTGGTTACCTCGGCCGTATTCCCTCCTTAGAATTTTCCTGGGGAACAACCTAAGTGCTAACACCATCCTCATGTTTAATCCCACTAGTATAGATGAGGTATATGTACAAGCTACTCATCTAGAAGCTAGAGGAAAGAATGGAAATCCAGAAGTTGGGGGACCATCCCAAACCACTGTAAGCAAGAGCAAGGAGAAAAGAAAGCAAAAGTGGAAAGCAAGCAAGGCTAACATTGCACAAAAAAGCAAAGCTTCATGCACTCACTGTAAAAAGGATGGGCATGATGATGAGCACTGTTGGATTCTGCATCCAGAGCTGAAACCTAAGAAGTCCGAGGGCAAGAAGAAGAAGATTGTTGCAACTATTCAGAAAGATTTGGGGTCAGACTCGGGAGATTGAAACAATCATTGCAGCCACAGGATAAAAGTAGAATCTGAAGCATCTACTAGTAATTCTCTCAATTGTTATTGAGAAGACAGAAGAAAAAGGCATGAGCTTTTCCATATTCGAGGTCTGTTCGAAAATCAAAGACGTACTTTGTTGATAGTGGCTCGCAAGTAAATCTAATTTCTGAGCAATTGTAAAGAAATTGGTACAACTACACCTCATAAGAAACCATACCCATTAGGATGGTTGAATGATAAAGCACAACTACAAGTGACTAGACAGTGCAAACTCAAGTTTTCTTTTGGGTCGGGATTTGTAGATGAGGTTGAATTAGATGTAATTCCTTTGGATATATGTGGAATTGTTTTAGGAAGTCCTTACTTGTATGATAGAAAGGCTATTTTCTACAGAGCTAAGAACAAGTATCTACTTGTTAAAGGTGGAATCGAATACTTTGTAAGAGCTCACAAGCTCAAGAATAATTATACTCTCATAAATTCAGGGCAGATGAAAAGAATGATAAATTCATGCAAACAATTATTACTAATGGTTGTAAAGGAAAAGAAACCTGATAAAACCAATGTATTTGAGGGCTGTAATGCTGATCAACAGGCTGATTTAGAAAATATTGTTTCAGAGTATGATGTTTTGTTTCAGGAACCTAAAGGTCTGCCACCCAAAAATGGAATAGTACATGATATTATTTTGCAGCAAGATGTTCCATTGCCTAACATTGGGATGTACAGGTTGTCTGCTTTAGAGAATGCTGAAATCAAGAAGCAGGTGCAGGAGTTTCTCGAGAAAGGGTTCATCAAGCCTAGCACATCACCATGTGGGTCACCAATCGTTTTGGTGAGAAAGAAAGATGGCTGGTGGAGAATGTGCATTGACTATTGAGCACTGAATAAGATAACAATAAAAAATCATTATCCCCTTCCTCGCATAGATGATCTTTTAGATCAATTGAAGGAAGCTGTTTATTTCACCAAATTGGATTTGCACAGTGAATACCACCAGGTCAGAGTTGCAAAGCAAGATGCATGGAAGACTGCTTTCAAATCAAAGCAGGGATTGTATGAATGGTTGGTTATGCCTTTTGGCCTAACTAATGCTCCTGCTACTTTCATGAGATTAATGAATGATGTACTCAGACCTTTTCTTGATGATTTTGTTATTGTGTATCTGGATGACATTCTGATTTTTAGTAAAACGTGGGAAGAACATTTAAGGCATGTTATGCAAACATTAGATGTTTTGAAAAGAGAAAAACTTTATATTAAACTTTCAACATGTGAATTTGGCAAAACATCTCTAAATTATTTGGGTCATATAGTAGGGGGTGGTGAATTGAAAATAGATCTCTCTAAAGTGGCAGTCATTGTAAACTTGCCTAAACCCAAGTCTGCTACAGAAGTGAGAAGCTTCTTAGGAGCAGCCCAATATTAGAGGAAGTTCATTTCTAACTTTTCCTCAATTGCAGCTCCCTTACATGCCTGGAAAAGATTGAACAAGGTGTTTCAGTGGGGAGGCAAAGAAACAGTAACACATACTGATCATCAGCCACTCCAATACCTGCACTCCTAAACTAAGTTGCAGAAATCAAGACATTACAGATGGATGGGTTTTCTACAACAGTTTAATTTAGTCATCAGATATGAAAAGGGCATACATAACAAGGTTGCAGATATGTTATCTAGACCCATTATAAATGCATCTACCATACTTAAGCATAATTTTGTGCTGCATGAAAGCTACCTAGAACAACATGCTCAGGACATGGACTTTAAAGGTGTATATGCAACTTTGAGTCAAGGCAAGAGAATAGAAGAATTGGACTATCACATGAAGGACCGACTCTTATATCACTGTGGGAAAATTTACGTTCCACAAACTGAGAGAGTAAAGATAATTAGGGAAGCACACACTTCTATGATATCAGGTCACTTTGGGGTAAGTAAAACCGTTGCATAGCTGCAAAGGTTCTGTTATTGGTGGAGAATGAGTGAGACAGTTTCTAGATATGTAAAAGGATGTGCTATGTGTGCTAAAAGCAACACAAGCAACAGAAAACTAGGCTTGTACACTCCACTACCAATTCTTTCTCACCCTTGGGAAAGAATTTCCATGGATTTTGTTGGAGGACTGCCTAAATCTAGGAAAGGTCATGAATCTATTTGTTATTGTGGATAGGTTCATTAAAATATGTATTTTGATACCCTATAGTAAACAGATTACAACTGAACAAACTGCAAAATTGTTCTTTGAACATGTATGGGTTCATTTTGGATTACCCACTTCTATTGTATCTGATCGAGACACCCGATTTGTGGGGAAGTTTTGGTCAACTCCGTGGGAACTAATGGACACCAAATTAAAGAAAAGCACAACTTTTCATCCACAAACAGATGGTTAGACAGAAGTAGTTAACAGGACGATGATCCAGTTACTGAGAGGATATTGCAGCAAACACCCTAATCTTTGGGATGAACACTTGTGTTATGTGCAACATGCTTACAATAGAGCCAAACACTCTTCTACATAGAGATTTCCTTTTGAGACCTGTTTTGGTTTCATACCAAGGTCTCCTTTGGATTTTGTCTTTGGTAAAGATACCATGGTTGATAGACACAGTGATGTGGACAAGGCAACTAGGTTCATTGAATGGATCCAGGAAATACAGGAATAGCTAGAAAAGAGCCAGGTCAAGTACAAGGCTAGGCATGATAAGCATTGGATGGGGCATAGTTTTCAAGTTGGAGACCAAGTCTGGCTGTATATCAGCAAGGCCAAAATGCAAGGTGAAGGTAAAAAGCTAAAACCTATCAGGTATGGACCCTTCAGGATACTTGAGAATATTGGTGAGAATGTTTTTTGCCTTGATCTGCCAGCTTACATGCACATCTACTCAGTCATGAACGTAGATTTCTTGAGGTTGTTTGAACCTTCAATGATTGAGGACCCTGAAGAGTAGAGTCAATTACCTTCTGTTGATGACCAGCTACCTGAATATCTTAGTGAATTATAGGAAGACACAGTGCTGGATAGGAAGGTAAGGATGATGTGTAGTGGACAAGTGGAATACCTCAGAATTGGGTTTAAAGGTTCAAAGCCGAGTAGTGTGAATTGGATTGAGATTGGACAAGTGAGATAGCAGTTTCCTCACTTAGTCGATGCTTGAAGAAAACCAGCTTTTGGTGGTCCAAAATCTTTTTTAGTAGGAAGGCCATGATCTGAATCGGATCCATAAACGACTGACAAAGAACCTTGACTGTATGAGGATGAAACAAATCTTTAAAGAATCCAAAATAGCATCAAAAACATTGTGAACTAGTGGCCATGGCAGCCAACGTGGAACGACGAGGACCTCGGTCAAAGCACGCTGACCGAGGCCCATGGAGACCATGCAGGCAGCCAAAGTAGCCTCTGGGAACCCTGGATCGGGAAAAGGAGGTGATTTTTGATGCGCATCACTGGGAAAACAAGGACGAAATGGAGGAGCCTTAAGCCCTTGGTCACATTGGGAGCCAGAGAACCGCGGGCGGAGAAACAAAAAGTGTTAAAGTGCAAAGTAGGGACCCACACCCTGGAAATCGGTGCTTTTGATCGGGGTGCCCTTAAACAGTAAGAGGTTTTGGAGAGGAGCGGAGTGATCTAATACACTGATCGATGTGTGGCGGCGAAGGAGAGAGAAAGCTACCATTGATTGCGCACTATCGGTCGAGCAAGTCAACCGTGCTCGACGAGCGTATGACGTCGGACCTTGAGGAGCCCAGATCGGATGGCTGAGATTGCGCCCGACAGAAAGAAGTAGAATTGACAGGGAATTAAGCCACGATTTAAAGGGATTTGGAATCTATTTGACCACCATGGTGGAGAAAGAACATATCCATGACACAACCAAAGAAATGAATCGACGAGCAGGCTGGTGCTATTTCGATGGGGACACGTGGCCATTTCCGGAGCGTTCATGCTGACGCCAAACATGGAACTCCAAGCACAGCTACAGAAGGAGAATCGATGCAAGCATGAGAGGAACTGAACAGGCATAGGGATCGAATGGTTAAAGCCATGAATAGAGACAGTCAAACGAAGAGGAGGATTTGAGAGGAGTCCAAGCGACCAAGAGAGGGACAGTGAATGGTGAACCCTGAGAGGAGGACTAAACATAGAGAACATTAAAGCCAAGCAGAGGAGATAGAGGTCCGAGCTGACCACAGGTAGCATCGAGCACCAGAGAGCTTGAAGGTTCAAGCCTTTCCATAGAGGAATCTGTCCAGACTGAGCATCACATTGGCTCTTTCCATTGTAGACCTAGGGTCACAGAGATGGTAGGAAGAAAAAGAGTCTGTGAACTCTGAGTGGCTTGGGGAATCCAAGAACCACCCTACCTAGCAAAATCTACCTCAGGAGAACTCACATTGAGTCCCTGTATTGTAATTTCTCTATTGTAAGACAAAATAAAACAAGGTCACCACTAAAGTTGGATCGGAGACATAGCCCTCGAGAATAGGGTGAACTCCTTATTAAAATTTTTTTGTGTCTTTGTGTTGCTTACTCTATTTCTCTATTGTATTTCCATTTAAATGTCTATGTATTGGCAATATGATCAATCCATTGCTTGAATAACACAGAACACACACTAGCACATGAGTCTGTAATACCATTTTTTTAATAAATCTTCAACTGATGTCACTCATGGGGTGATTATTAGATCATCTTGTGAAGCATTTCTAGGTATTAGTGAAAATGTGTTCCATAGCTTCTTAGACACCATAGGCACTGGAACACATATTTGTTGCTACCAAAAACTAACAATAAGGATAGTGTGCAACCTAGTGGCCTCCACCATATATTGTTCCAAGGTGATCCAGGAGGATCTCATCAGATCAGTTGCATAGGCCATTGTCAGTGTTCAGTGTCATTGTCAACATTTAGTTCAGTGTCATCAGGTTCGATAGTGTTGGTTATCATTGATCTGGTGATGTCTATGGTTTTTCATGGTGTTCAGTTGATATGATTTTATACCTAGCCATTGACATGTGTTTGTCATCAGTTCCACCAGGATTTGGTTGACGACATGTGTTTGACATTTGCCTCGCAGGATTTGGTTTTTTCGTCCACTCGCAGGTTGATCATCGATATGGGTGTGTTGTCTGTTGCAGGGATTCGGTATGGCTTGTTGTCATGTGATGGTGTGTTTGGGTGAATGTCACTTTATTACATTTATTTGTAAAGGGGTTTTCTCATTTGATGTAAAAAATCCTAATGACTAAAACCTAAACCTAGAACCTAATGCATCATTCAAAAAGGCATTAAAATCTCATGCTAAGAACATGTATCAAAACCCTATGTGTTAAACCTAAGTCCTAAACCTTTTAACACATAAACCCTAAGCCTAAACAACTCTCGGGTCATCTTAACACATAAAACATTACATTATAAAACAAATAAAACCATATAACAATATTAGACCACCAAACTGACCACATAGGGTTCTAAACCGTAAACTATTACATGTGATTGGATGAAGACCGTTGGGTTATGAAACCACGGCTTGGAGTTCACTACAGAGTTCACACTTAATCGCTCTCTCAAAACTGCAACGGAACTGTAACATGTGAACAGAAGGGTAAGCGTCGGGAGTTAACCATGCGGAACAAGCCTAAACCATAGCAGAAACTGAGGTAGAAGACCATTATACATGTGAACAGTCAGCACAATGGTTTTCAAAACCATTGGGCAAGACTACGGAGGTGGAAGTTGGAGGTTAAACCATGGCCTATTCACATGGGAGGTCAACCTCCTCTGCCCAGTTAATAAGCTGCAAACAGTTTTAGTTCTAATATAAAGTTATTTATGGGTTTTGTTGAAGGTTTTTCTATAAATTAATGTAACCACCATGCAACCCTATTCTAAGTTTTCCAACCATGACAAGACCAAACCCTTTCAAACCTAGATTAGAATTGATTTTCTCCCAAACTCGGTGGAGGGAGTTAGAATGTACCTGCAAACCTATAAGAGGTAGTTTTTATCCATTGAAGGACATTAGAGTGATTTTGTTTTGTATGCAGATTCTAGAGGTTAGAGGTTGTTTTTGTTTTCAGTGTAACAGGATCATCCAGAGTCGGAATTGGGAACCGTGACAATAGTTGGAAAACCGGTTTAGAGAGATATCCTCTAAAAATGACCATAAGTGCCTGCATGCACATTCAGTTTGGTCAAATCTCTATGTAATCGACCACTTTTGTTTCAATCCTAATAAAGTGGTCTCCCTTCTTGAAAGCGAACCCAGAGACATAGTCCATCAGGAATGAACTCTGTAATCTACTTTTTTGTCTGGTATCACTGTGTTTTTTCCTTTTTCACTTCTGTTATGCATATTACTTATGTTTAATCATCTATCGTAATGTCTTTCTTCTCAAGCAATTTCCACAATTTTTGCACTTTCAATTAACAATCAATTCAATAATTGCTAATCAATTCTACATCAGTTTTAACATATGATCATTTCAGATCATATAATTTGGTATCATAGCAGGTCACATTTGTAGAATTTTCCATTGAATGCTAACCAGGTCAAAGTCGCAATGAGGAGAAGGAATCCTTGAGAAGATTGATCCAGAGATTGGAAAGCGATGAGTCGTTCATAAGTTGACCATGAAAGGATCTGATGCAGGAGAAAACACTAAAACTAAGATGAGTGATGAACAATTTTAGCAAGCATTGTTGAATATGTAGCATATGTTGGGAGAATTGTACGAAGACAAGAAGGCGAGAGATGCAGTTTCTTCTTCAAAGACATCAAAGAAGGACAAAGGTAAAGGAAAGGCTGATAAACCACATTCACCTCCATTATCTCCATCATCTTCTTCTTTTTCTTCATCTTCCATTGCATAATCTGAAACAGAAACGAAACCTAAGAAAACATATCTTTTGAAACTTGATGTAAAATTTGAGTTACCTATTTATGATGGTGAAATGACTCCTGAAAAGTTAGATAATTGGATTAAGTAGTTAGAAGTGCATTGTCATATTTAGAACTGATAAAATGAAAATTTAGTTAGCTACACTTAGAATGGGTGAAACAACTTTAATCTGGTGGGAAAGTAAAACTCCGATAGATGTAAATTTGAAAGGAAAAGTCATCTCCTCATGGTCTAAGTTTTTAAAAGTTCTTAGGAAAAAATTCTATCCTTTAGGATACATGCAACAAGTTGTTATTGATTAGCAACATTTGAGGCAAGGTAAAGCGTAGAGCGTTCAGGGGTTTACTCAGGAGTTCAGAAAGGAAACATTGGCGCTTGGTATTTCATTGGATACACATGAAAATTTGTTAAGATACATTGGCAGTTTACATTCATATTTGCAACATACATTATTGATGTTTAATCCTGATTATTTTGATTAAGTGCGTGTTCAGGCCATACATATTGAATTAGGTGGAAGACCATTCAAGTTTTCATTGTAGTTATCCAAAGAGTTGGAAATCAAATATTCCAATGACAGTAAAGAGAAGAACAATTCGAAGAGAAAGAAATCAATGATAGTTCAGAAGGACAAATCTACTTGTTCTCATTATCAGAGAATTGGTCATGATGAATCTAAGTGCTAGAAAATTCATCCAAAACTTAAGGCCAAAAAGTTCCTTAAGGAGAAGGATGAAAAGAAGGCAATTGCATTAGTCCAGCAAGATCTAGGTTCAGATTCAGGTGATGAAAGGAGGATAACTGCCATGGTTACAACGGCTAAAACTTTTGACACTGGTTCAAGTTCGAATACTATTGCATCTTCATTAAACATAAATCCTTCAAATGAGGATAAAAGAGTTGAGTTTTTTAACATAAGGATAACTTCTAAGCATGCAAATAAAGATACAATGTTTGACAATGGATCATAGGCCAATCTAATATCTGAATATTTAGTTAAAATTTTTGGTTTGGAAACATGGAACCATCCAAGACCTTACCCATTAGGATGGCTAAATAAATCAACTCAAATAAAAGTCACCAAACGGTGTCGATTAAGATTTGCCATTATAGGTAATTACATTGATGAAGTGGAATTAGATGTGGTTCCAGTAGACATATTTGGATTTGTCTTAGGAAGTCCTTATATTTATGATCGTGATGGAGTATTTTATAGGAGAGAGAATAAATATCACCTTAAGAAAGATGGGGTTTAATTTATTGTCAGGGCACATCAAAGTAAAAATAATTTGAATATTAATGCTAATCAGATGAAGCGATTAATAAGTTCAAATAAAATATTTGTAATCATGTGTGTAAAGGAGCAACATAAGAGTCGACAGGATGTTTGTTCAAGTTATGAGTCTCAGCTTAAAGATAGTTTGACCAAAGAGATAGAAAATATTCTAGTTCTATGTAAAACCAAACATCTTACTCATAATCAGGGAGTACAACATAAATTACAGTTTGTGCCTAAAGTTCCTCTTCCTAATTTCAAAATGAATCAATTCAGTTCAAGTTTTGAAATTAACAGATACAGGGATATAGGTCAGTATTGGGGAAAGTAAAAGTTAAATTTATCTTATATTGTGTCACCATTTCATGTTTTGAACAGTTTGGAAACCTCTTTACAAGTGGAGAGGAAAGCTATTTGTTTTCATACCAAAGCATTTTCTAAAATAATGTCAAAGGGTCTAAACGAAACTTACGCATCAGGAGAAAGTGCTAATAAATGGAAATATAATTTAATGAATAAGGGAAAAGTGATTTAGACAAATCAACAACTAATTCAATACTTTCAAAGAAAAACTAAGTTGCAACAGTTTTTACCTTACATTTTGATGTGTTTATCAGAGCAACTTCACTTAGTAACCAGGAATCATGAAAGTATAGTTGGTTTGATGTCAAGAATATCTTTGATTTTCTTTGTTATTCCGCAAAATAGATTTTTAATACATGTCAATGGTATTGAACAATATCATGTAGACATTGTTTTCAAAGATGATTATGAATCACTAACTCATGGTTCTTCATGGAAAGAAATCAATTTCCATGTTCATAACAGGTTGTTTGACCATTGTCGCAAGTTGTCATATTGCAGATGGATGGAACAGGTCACTGACTCAAAATGTGCTAGGGTTAGCATCATCAAGGTCATCACTTGCAGGTGATTGATTAGCTGTATTGGTACATCATCATGCCAAGGTGGAAAGTGAGGGAGCTCTACCCGCATCGACTATTTGTTTAGTCAAAATTTTGTGGTCCAAAATCTTTCAAGTGGAGAGGATTGTTCCGGGAGGATCTCATCAAATTAGTTGCATAGGTCATCATCAGTGTTTAGTGTCGTTTTCAGCATCCAGTTTAGTGTCATCAGATTCGATAGTGTTGTTTATGGTTTATTAGGTGATGTCTATGGTTTTTCATGGTGTTTAGTTGATATGGTTTTAAAACTGGCTGTCGACATCTGCCTATCATCAGTGCCACCAGGATTTGGTCGATGAAATGTGTTTGTCATTTTCCTCACAAGATTTTGGTTTTGTCGTCCACTCACAGGTTGATCATTGACATGGGTGTGTCGTCTGTTGCAGGGATTCGATATGGTTTGTCGTCATGTGATGGTGTGTTTCGGTGAATGTAACTTTGTGACATTTATTTGTAAAGGGGTTTTCTCATTTGATGTAAAAGATCCTAATGACTAAAACCTAAACCTAATACAAACCTAACCCTAAAACCAAATGCATCATTTAAAAAGGCATTAAAATCTAATGTTAAGACAATGTATCAAAACACTATGTGTTAAACCTAAGTCCTAAACCTTTTAACACATAAACCCTAAGCCTAAATAACTCTTGGGTCATGTTAACACATAAAACATTACATTATAAAACAAATAAAACCATATAATAGTCTTAAACCACTAGACTGACTACGTGGGGTTCTAAACCATAGACTATTACATGTGATCGGATGAAGACCGTCAGGTTATGAAACCACGGCTTGGATTTCAACGCAGAGTTCACAGTTAATCACGCTCTCAAAACTGTAGTGGAATTGTAACATGTGAACAGAAGGGTTAGCACTAGGAGTTAACCATGTGGAACAAGCCTAAACTGTAGCAGAAACCATGGTAGAAGATCATTATACATGTGAAAAGTCAGCGCAATGGTCATCGGAACTGTCAGGGAAGACTACAAAGGTGGCAGTTGGAGGTTAGACCATGGCATATTCACATGGGTGGTCAACCTCCTTTGCCTGATCAATAAGCTGCAAACCGTTTCAATTTTAATATAATGTTATTTATGGGTTTTGTTGAAGTTTTTGCTAGTAATTAATGTAACCACCATATAACCCTATCATTAGGTGTCCAACCATGACAACACTGAACCATTTCAAACCCATATTAGAACTGATTCATTCCCAAACTCGGTGGAGGGTGTTAGAATGTACCTGCAGACCTATAAGAGGCATTTTTGTCCATTGAAGGACATTAGAGTGATTTTTTGTTTTTGTAAGTAGATTCTGGAGGTTGGAGGCTAGTTTTTTAGTGTAACAGGAGCATCCAAAGTCGGAATAGGAAATCGTGATAGGCATTGGAAAGCTGATTCAGAGAGCTCTCCTTTGATAGTGACTAGAAGTGCCTGTGTGCACATTCAGTTTGGTTAAATCTTTGTGTAATCAACCTCTTCGATTTCAATCCTACTAAAGCGATCACCCATCTTGAAAGTGGACATGGAGACGTAGTCCATTAGAAAAAAAAAACTTTGTAATCAACTTTGTTGTTTGGTATCACTGTGTTTTTTCTGTTTTCACTTCTATTATGCATACTACTTATGTTTAATCAGTTGTTGTAAAGTTTTTCTTCTCAAGGAGTTTCCTTTATTTTTGCACTCTCAGTTAACAATCAATTCAATAATGGCTAATCAATTCTACACTAGTTTTAACATATGATCATTTCAGATCAAAAGGCTTCCTTTGTTGGACTTCCATCTCTTTCTTTGATTTATAGTCTATGTGTCTATATGATTTATTGTATTTCATGCTCCACCATTGTTTCTGGGAAAACTATTGTTGCTATTTGATCTACTAGTCCTAATAAGACGGGTAGCTATCTCAGAAACGAACAATTCAAAGTAACTTGTGTTTTCCCTTATGTATGATAGATAAGAGAGAAGTAGAGAGCACCAACCTTAATATTTCGCTTCGCTCCTTGCTTGTTTCCTCTCTCCTTTGATAGAGCTTGCCACTCCTGTCTCACTTGTCCTACTTCAAAGAACACCTATAGAGGCCAAGAAGCAAAATACCATCAAAGCATAGAGATCTATAATACCATAAATAATGTAGAATCAGAAGTGCATTAACCATACAATTTCATTCACCATTACAAGATTTACAAGAACACAAGTATATGGAGGAAAGCTCAAATAACTTTATTCATAGTATAAGTTAGAAGAGAGGATTACAACCCAACTGTCTGATCCAGTATCATCCTCCTAGCATGAAATCCCTCTTCACCTTATGAAAAGCAAGATCACCCAACAAAACAATGTCTCAAAGAGAAACCAATAGCACTTCCTTACAAATTACAAAATTCGAGCCTATGGATCTCTAGGATGAGGGATCCATTTATAGATATTTGTAGAGGGGTGAGTAAGATTCTGTTTTTTTATTAGTGTCATTTGAATGATAGTTCTTGGTTCCACTTGGAGATTTCATGATCTCTTACTCATCCCTGAGCGAATTCAGAGAGGCAAGTGTCATATGAGAAGTTTCTAGAAGATTCTTTGGGTTTCCACTTAGCAAACTGTCTCTACCATTTGTCTACTCTCGCCCATCGTACCCTACAAAAGGCTTTTTCAATATGCATCACATCTGGCTAGTGTTATAGCTAGTATGCATCATACCCTTAGCACTGAGCAGTCTATATGTTCCAGTTTTGACTAGTTCTGAGTGGTTTTTTAGGGAGAAATTCTGGGAAGTGATGTAATCAGTTGACCTTGATATTTTAGGGTGTGAAACAACAATTTTAGGGGTTTAAGAGTCCTTTTTTATTGACATATGTGATTGGGGTTGTAGTGCCCAAATATGTCTATAACAGTTTCCCCCTAAAGCATGAGGTCGTAAATCTTCTGATGTCGGGTGAAATGCTTTATCATGAAGATCTAAGGTTTTTCCAACTGGAAGGTGACATGTATAAAATACAATACAATACATTATCTTCATATTATTTTCATGATCTAGCTGAGGTGAGCATTCCTATGCTTAGCTTTATAAATTTATCCTTATGTATATAGGAAATATAATCGTCCATTGTTGCAGACTGGTAATTCTTATAGAGCCATCATCCCTTAGCTTGGATGATCATCTCTGCAACTACCATGTATATTTGATGTCTTTATTTTTCTGAATATATTGCAGCGTAGATGGATGAAACTAGATATGGGGTCTTCAAAACTCATTCAATCTTCTCTCGATGTACAAGTCGATCCATGTGAAAAGATGTTCTAAAGTCGAACATGGAAAGACATCGTCTGTGTTATCACTCAAATTTCCCTAGAAATTGTAAGAAGAGGAAAGGGGTCCGAGGTAACCACAAACCAACTTTTAGATACAGAATCTAGCCAATATATATCTAGAGAAGGCTCTCTCTTTAAGGTTTAGCTTTGTTTTGGAAGATATTAGGCTAGTTATGAAAGCTTTGGGATTTGGGTTGAGTTTGGTGAAATTCAATAGCAGAGGGGCAGAACTGAGTAGTTTAGGCCATTGGGCTAATGGAGTCAAAAGAAATGGCTCAACTGGATTTGGTTTCTCAGCAAAGGGTGGCTTCACAGGGCAAGATAGCTAAAACAAGGATCAAATGACAACTTCATAGGATGGGATGGACATAAAAGAGATGAAGGGTAATTAAGAATCCTTGAACATGATTTAAGAGAAAAGAAACTGAATGATGACCAGTAAAGAGCAACTAAGAATTCCTTAATAAATTATCAAAATGACTAAACCAAGAAACATGAGTAATTAATAATTCATTGTTTATGCTAGTTTAGAGGAAAACATCAAGAATATAAATGGTTGAAAACAGATTGCTCTGAAGCACTTTCTGAGTTAAGATTTTCATTTAAGTATTCGGATATGAAACACAATTGATATAATAAACAAGAACACAATACCAGATGTGTTATAAAATACTTATTTTTCCACTGTATTGCACATGAATCCTATGAAAAGTCCTTTGTATTGATTCTTCATCCAACCGGGCATGAAAGATTTGTCCAACAACACTTTATTCCAAAATAATCAGTTTTACATCAATGTCTAAGAATCCACACTTAATACTGCAAATGGGGGTGTATTTATACAAAAAAAATTCCAATGAAATATCTCATAACAAAATGAGATATAATCTGAGAGGACTAATCATATTTTACAAGAAAATAGAGCCAGATGACTTCGTAGATGACATATAAGGCAACCGAATGGTTTTTTGTCCATATTCTTGAGAGTGTGCTGGAGTTAGGCCCTGTGATTCGGCCTCTTGTTGTTCTTGGTGTAATTCTATGCTAGCTGCTCTGTTTTTATCTTCCTACTGATACACTTTACCTAAATCTGATACTCTTTACATGTTTGATCCTTTTTCATCCTCTTTACCCTCATTGACTGTAGTGAAAACCAAAATTTACCTTTTACCAGAGATAAATTACGAAATTTCTAACATTTCTTCCCACCTTTTGGCTATGGTATTCTGGTTTTCTGGAGCTATAGGAGGGTTTCATTTGTTTTAGTGTGCCTGAAGAATGTAGGCTGAATTGGGAACAAGTGCATTAGTTCATGATCGACATAGAACAAGTTCTCTAGGCTGTCATAGAGAACTTTGCCTGTAGGGAGTGCTTTTATTCTTGATACACTTGTTGATGAACTTGCTTGATTGCCTGCATATTGATTCAACTTATCCATATAGTCTATGTGCCTCATTAATTTGGCATTAATCACTAAACGACTAGGCAGCCCTTTGCTCTGTAAAATGGAAAATTTCTCCATAAAAGAATTAATCTTTGTCTGCATGTCATGGCATTTTCTTTCTAAATTTTGCATCAAAGTTCTTTTGGTTAATACCCTTTTGATTTCTATAATGGTCTCCATTCTGTCTTTAATTCCAAGTTCTTCAAGCTGGTACTTATTCTTGATATTCAAAAAATTTATGAGCTTGTTGGCTTCCTCAGGCATTCGTCCTAATTCTGCTCTTGTCCTTTCAACTTCTTCTTGGGCTGCCTTTACTAGATCAATCTACTAAAAAATTATTTGGATGGATGGCCAAACATCATTTATTGATTGAGTGATGTTTGCCTAAAGAATTTTCCTAATTTCTGCCAGAGGCTTATCAAAAGTAAGATCCTTCTCTAATGATTTCACTTTGTTTTCCAATCATTTAATCACTCTTGTTTTTTCTGCAACATTTATCTTTGAGTGATCATACCTCTGCTCTAAGTTGTCATATTGTTCTTTTACCTTTTTTAGTTTTGAAACTTGCAGTTTCATGTCCTCCATTGACTTTATTAGTTTCTCTGTGCTCAAATTGGTAGCGTTTCCCTATGCTAGTTTTGTTGTTCCTGATGTTGCTGTACTTGTGATCACCTATGTTGTGGCTGCTAGGATGTTTGGTGCTAATTTTGTCCCAAGTGTAGAAGGGACTGATGTTGAGACTACTGGTATCACATTGGGAGGCTGAGAGGTTCACTCTCCTTGCTTGTCCTTCAATGCTTTTTCTAGTTCTTACTTGGTCTCATTCAGTCGTTCATTAAGTTTTAATAGTAAATACATCAGCTCTTCTTCAAATTTTTTCTTTATGATCTCAGCAGTCTGTGGATGCCTTGAAGGAGGCAGCTTTAGTTGCTTCCTCAAGGCAATAATATCTTCATCTTTCTTTTTTATTAAGGCTTTTGTAGCCTTCACATCTTCAGGATCATGTCTCGATCCAATAATTATTTCTTCTAAAGACTTTATTCTGTTATCTTTAGCTTGGGAGGAGGCTTTCTCCAAGTGTAGTTGGGCAGTTGTGTTATCCAAAGAATTTTGCAACCTTTGGGCCATCATAGCCTTACCAGTCAAGGTTGAATAAATATTTTCTTTAGTTTGTTTATGCAATTTGATCTGATCCAAAGGATGAATATCCTTCATCATGACCTAAAAATTTGTTTTGAGATAATATGCTGCTAATTGAGGTTGTTTCACTTTAGGCTTGAAGTAGCTCATTATCATTTTTCCCTCTTTAATGTTATAGGCTGACATTAATCTGTTTTGATTAGTGGGAGCCATTTTCAAATATTGATTGTACACATGAAACCTTAATGGGTCATTTCTAGCTTTTATTTCTATATATGTCTTCTTGATATCTGGAGTATCTTTCCTTGGTGGCCTGAAAGATGATACCTCTACACTTTTTTGTCTTTATAGCTCTTGCCTTTGGGGGATAGTGGATGTTCCCCCTATTGGAAAAATTTGTTGGCTATCTACTCATTCTTTCCTCTAACTATCAGTAGTCTCTTCAAAAAATTCGTCCTCTAAAAGGGGATTTAACCTTTGCCTGTTTGTACTAGGCTGCTCTGAGGGTCCACTGGCAGGGGTAGCTACTTCCCTGTCTCTCTTTTTATTCCTTTCCTCATTCAGAGGAATCTACAAGATTGGAGGTTCTCCCACATTGCTTTGAATTAGACAAGTTGGCATTTGGGCCTGTTCTTTGGAATTTTTAGGCTGCTTAGACATTGTAGACAATTCTATGACTTGAATGCTAGTTTCTAATTCTTTTCCTTTAGATGACCCTGTGGCTGGTGTGCTGGTTTTCTGTGAAGGTTGTTGAGAGGTTCCAACAGTGGATGTACCAATTCTTAATATTTGTACTTGCCCAAAAGAATTCAAGTCAAGTGTTTTCTCAATATCCCTCATAACATTCTCAATATTGACCTATTCACTATCATTTTCTACTAGGATCCCTTCCCTCCATTCATCCATATTTGCAAATTGTTCAATCTCTGGAATCTTATGGTGAATGTATAGTGACAATATGTTCTTCATTATTCTATCACATATAAAGCTATTAGGGTCATATGGTATCCACCCAAAACTCTTTTGCAACTTAAGATGATCTTCTAAAATTATTTATGCTTCTCTCCATGCTTCCCTAGTGTTGCAGACAAAAGGGCCTAACTGATTCTTGATTCTAAGTTGAGCTTTCCTCTTGGAATTATAAAAATGGAGCAAATCTGAATTTATTATTTGCCTGAAATATTCCAATGCAAACAGTCTAATTGAAACATACTTTGGTAGCTTAAAAGGGCAGAACTCACACCCATAAATCCTAATTTTTGTATGATTCTTGTATAGGTACTAATCACTTATTCTATACTTCTTGAAGAGTTGGAGGATCTTCTTTATATCACCACTGATCCTAGGAGGGGAAACTCCTGCCAATAAGGTGGTTGCTGGATGCACAAACAGATCAATGAACTCATTGTAGGTGTAAGGGGTCTCAAGGGATTTATGGAAAATGGGACTCCAAAAGATAACAAACCTTGGATTTCCTTTAGTGTCAAGTTTCTTGAAAAGGAAAGGGAAGTTCTATAAATGATAATACAACATAAGATGATAGATGAAGGTGATGTATTTGAAGACTCTTTCATTGTCCAATCTCAGGAATTGGTCATGAATTTTATTAGCAATATAGGAGGCATAGTCATATTTAACAGCAGGGGGTTGTCCAGGAGTAAATATTGACAATAACACTAGCATTACCTCATCAACATATTCACTAGTGTTAAACCCCATAACTAAAGATATCATATCCACTATAAGTCTTCCCATATTTGTGAAGAAGGTCTGTCCATAAGGGGGTGAGCCTTTGGGCTGATGTTTTTCTAAGATGAAGGTATGACAGATGTAAATAAGTTCTGATTGTGATAGTTCAGTGGATTTCTCAAGTAAATAACCAATTGAAATGGGAGTGAGAGCTTGACCAGGGGAAAATCGCAACACTTCTTTAATGGATGCAGTTGTTATGGGGAATAAGATTGTTTGACTTGGGGACATAATAGCTCTATGGTTAGGGTCATAATTGGCATAGTATTGATGAATTATATCAGGGAAAGCATGGACTGAGGGGGGAAAATACTTGGGAAGGTTGGATTCCCATAGTCCCAGGATGTCTGAACCATTTAGGTTGTTGTCTCTGGCTTGGCAAAAGACCTTAAGGTGATTCTGGTCAGTGGATAGGTCCTTTATTTGGAAGTCTTTATTTGCAAGAGGCAGATAGTCTTGGTCCTTATGAGGGGCATTGATTGGTTCGACATTCAAAACAACGGGGGTTTCCATTTCTGGTTCTTATGGATTCAGAAAGGGAATTTTGGGTTTACTGTGGAAAAGGAGCAAAATAGCAGGTTTGGGGACTTATATGGTAAAATTCAGACTAAATTTGTACTGAATTATGGTCTTTTCTATGGAATTTCAGTATAAAAGCAAAACTTGCAGGGTTTCAGTGGAAATTGGATAAATACCTATATTTGGGGAGTGAACAATGCAATGATAGATAGTGGTAATGGATGATAGGTTCTGGGCTGTGTCGACTGCAAGTTTCTCAATAAGGTGGTAGTTAGAAGACTTGGACAGTTGACTTCGACGTTCTTTGCATGGGAGCACAGGTCGTAATACAAAACATTGAAAATGACATTTGTTTGTTTTATTAACAAAGTCAAGGTTAGTGGGGCTTTTTGTTATCGAGCGGATGACTAGCGCGGGGAATGAAATGACGTCTTGTTGTATGTGGAGGGCGATAAGCAGTATGGTATCGCACCGCTTTTGAGAACGGGCGGTAAGCGGTATGGTATCACACCGCTTTTGAGAACAGGCAGTATTCGGTCGGGAGCCAGCGATTCCACATGATTCTTGACACGTGGCAAAGGCGCTGTGTGGAAACCGCTTGGTGATCATGTGTTAACATGCGGTCACCAAGGGGTGTGCGATATGGATAATAACTACTGGATGAGGGAAGCACGATCGAACGACTGACAGGAGGCGCGATCGGACGAGGTTTAACAGCGATGGGCCTAACACGATTAAGTTTTAATTAATTGTATCGGGGTTGATATGACTGGTTGGGTGGGGTTTTTAATTAACCGTGAGGGTTAATTAATCCCAATTAATGCAGCGAGGGATTGGGCTTTTAACTAGTTAATCCCAGTTAAACGGATTTATAGCTATAATTAACCAAAGGGGCGGGATATATAGTAATTTGGGGGTTTTTTAATATATTTAAACAATATGAGAAAAGGGTAATATTGTGCAAGAGTTATAGATTAAATTGGTTAATAGTTAATATGACAATGTAATGAAAACCACCAAGTAAAACATTAGGATTGTGTATTTAACTTAGGCTTAAGTGGAAAAAAAGGGGTCTTTATGTGATATTGTATATTTTTTTCCTAAGTAAAATGGGATTTTACTTAGAAAAACACTTATGAAATTGAATGAATGGTTTATGCATGATTCTAAGTACTTAGGCTTTTTAAATTATAAGGCTGAGGGTCTAGTCCCTCCAGAAGTCAGAGAAATGCTCTAAGCCCCTCCAATTTAGCAAATACCTTAGTCCTTAGGGGAAATTAGTGAATAATTAGGGAAGATGAGAAGGGGAGTTAATCATTGTGACTTTTCTTTGCTTATGATGTCTTCAATGTAGTGTATGCCTTGGCCTTGCAATGAAAAATGAAATATTAACACATTTAGAGACATCAATCATTAGATATAATTCTGCAACGTCAACTACCTACCCTACCTACTTTAACCTAGCATTTTTTCTTCTTTATTGGGGTGAACTTAGACTGGCAAACCCTTATCAAATCTTCCTTTTCTTTTACATAGCAAGCCTACCTAAGTCTACACTTATTACATCCAAGGGCTGAGATTAGACTATTGAGCTCCTTTTATTTACTCTACCTATCTACTTATCTTCCAAAATTACAATGTTTGGTCAGATATTTATTCTCTATTTCTAAAATGTGAAATTGAAAATATGAACTAGTCAAGCTTAAACTATTTGACTATTCATGAATTGTAGCATAGGTGACAAGCTGCACACATTTTTTTATTATTATACAAAAGTAAAAAAGTAGTGAGATTTAGACTTGCACACTTTTATGGTCTTTTCTTTTTGTTGGGGTTCATTTTCTTTCTTTTTTTACCATCTTTTATTCTTTTTTTTTACCCTTTGATTTTTCTTTTAGGGTATACCCTCTTTACATTTTTTAAATTTTTTGATTTTTTGAAAATATGGAAAACCTTTACCACAAGAAAAGGTATGAACATATTACATAGCTCATCAAGTCAATCATGACATATGACACCTATTGGTATAGGGGCCTAATAGTGGCAACACTTGGGGATGGCTTTTCCTGGTGGAAAGTCAAGAATAGTAGATTAGATGGCCTCTAAATGACTTTGACTGTGTTCTGCAATCTTCTTTTGCTTGCTGCTTTATTGTATATATGACAGTAAAGCTTCTGGAGCTTAGGGCCTTCTCTTCAGGCTTCAACTCCAAAATTACCATCCAATCAACACCAAACCTTTATTCTGCCCTCTTGAATCCCACTTGAGTCCTTGTCACTTAGGTAGGAATCTTTAACCTTGGTCTTTTTATTAAAAATCTTTTTAACCTTTTCCTGCTACACAAATTAAGATTTGACCTGAAACTAAAAGGTGCTACAATCTTCAAACAAAATTAGTAATTCATCAAGATCTTAAGGCCTTTTTATTGGATTCAAACTTTTTAGGATTTATTTCATAATCTAATTAAATCCTACCTACTCTATATTATTGAAAATTAGGTTGAATTAAATAATACAAAAATGCTAATGAAGCCAATCAAGCAACTGTAGAAACAAATGAACTGCTTGAATGATTGTCGATAAAATCATAAGTATAATTTGATCATGTATCCACATAATCAAAATTGTGATATATAAAGGCCATGGCTGATGTATTTGGTCCTCATAGAGAAAACATGTTAAAGAATTTGAGTTGAGAAGAACCTCCATATAATATGCTATAGGATCAACAAAAGAATAAAGTATGATAGTTTCTTCTAGGCCTTCAATGTCTAATTGATCAGCTATTCATCAATACTAAACCCTGAAACTACTTCTCAGTCTTGCTCTCAAAAGCATAATCATCCTCAATCTGCAAATCAAAAGGTAGTACAATTTCCTTTCCATTTGGAGAAGGAAGATTTTGTAAGAATTCTTTAGGATCTTGGAAATTATATGATTGAATTTGAGAATGCAAAAGTTTAATTTCATTTTCATATTTTTCAGCAACTAAATTAAGAAAACACATATTAGTTCTATGAGAGATTTTTCTTGTTTTGACCAATTTAAACACAACTTAAAAAATCTTCATCAAGCTGAAATTTTGATAACTCATCCCTGAATTCATTTAAAGCTTCATGAAATGAAAGATTTTCCACAAACCTTGTCATCCTGTATCACTATTAATGCTTTAGAATATGGATTATTTGGTCGTGGAATTTCTCTAAAACTTGAAGCTCTAGATCTTTGAACAATAGTGTCTTGATTGGAAAATGATTATCAAAAGAGTCAGAAGAATGATGCTCAAATGTGCATGGAGATTTTATATTTACAATTTTCGAAAGAGATAAATTAAAAACTACTCTAAGATCTTCTATAAAATACTATATACATTTGAAAGACTTTCTTGATGAGAAAGAACATAATGTCTCGGGTAACAATCCAAGTTAAAGCCTGATATTTTCACATAGTTCTTTCAGGTTCATTCCTCCAGTGAAGTCTTCATTGTAGAATTGATTTTGGAGTCGCTAGGTGGATGATTTTAACCTTTGTGTGTCTAATCATTGTCCACCATCATAGATCAGATCTAAACCTGTAAAACAATTCTGAAGAAAAATAGTAAACAACTTCAAATCATTCCTTTAAGACACATAAAATACTTAATTTAGTGCTTTCTCAAAGGTTTATTTTAACTGAGGATTTGTTCTTCCCCAGTGGAGTCACCATTATGTTACCACTCAGATTTTCCTAGAAGTTGTAAGAAGAGGAAAGGGGTCCGAGGTAACCACAATCCAACTTTTAGATACAGGATCTAGCCAATCTGTATCTAGAGAGGGCTCCCTCTTTAAAGTTTAGCTTTGTTTTGGAAGATATTAGGCTAGTTATGAAAGCTTTGGCATTTAGGTTGAGTTTGGTGAAATTCAATAGTAGAGAGGTAGAACTGAGTAGTTTAGGCCATTGGGCTAATGGAGTCAAAATAAATGGCTCAACTGGATTTGGTTTTTCGGCAAACAGTGGCTTCACAGGGCAAGATAGCTAAAACAAGGATCAAATGACAACTTGATAGGATGGGATGGACTTAAAAGAGAGGAAAGGCAATTAAGAATCCTTCAACATGATTTAAAAGAAAAGAAACTGAATGATCACTAGTAAAGAGCAACTAAGAATTCTTTAATAAATGATTAAAATGATTAAACCAGGAAATAGGAGTAATTAAAAATTCACTGCTTATGCTAGTTTAGAGGAAAACAGCAAGAATATAAATGATTGAAAACAGATTGCACTGAAGCACTTTCTGAATTAAGCTTTTTGTTTAAGTATTCAGATATGAAACATAATTGATATAATAAACAAGAACACAATACCACATGAGTTATAAAATACTTATTGGTCCACTGTATTACACATGAATCCTGTGAAAAGTCCTTTGTATTGATTCCTCATCTAGCCAAGCATGAAAGATTTGTCCAACAATACGTTATTCCAAAATAATCAGTTTTACAGCAATGGCTAAGAATCCACCCTCAATACTCTGAATGGGGATGTATTTATACAAAAAAATTTACAATGAAATATATCATAATAGAGTGAGATATAATCTGAGAGGACTAATCATATTTTACAAGAAAATAGGGCCAGATGACTTCGTAGATGACAAATAAGGCAACCTAATGGTTTGTTGTCCCTATTCTTGAGATTGTTCTGGAGTTAGGCCCTATGATTTGGCCTCTTGTTGTTCTTGGTATAATTTTGTGTTGGCTGCTCTGTGTTTATCTTCCTACTAATACACTTTACCTGCATCTGATACTATTTACCTGTTTAATCTCTATTCATCCTCTTTACCCTCATTGACTATAGTAAAAACAAAAATTTACCTTTTACCAAAGATAAATTACAAAATTTCTAACATTTCTTCCCACCATTTTGGCTGTGGTATTCTAGTTTTCTAGAGCTTTCAAAGGGTTTCATTTGTTTCAATGTACCTGAAGAATGTAGGCTAAATTGGGAACAAGTGCTTTAGTTCATGCTCGACATCAAATAGGTTTTCTAGGCTGTCATAAAGAACTCTGCCTGTAGGGAGTGCTTTTATTCTTGATACACTTGTTGATGAACTTGCTTGATTGCCTACATATTGATTCAACTTATCCATATAGTCTATATGCCTCATTAATTTGTCATTAAACACTAAAGGACTAGGCAGCCCTTTGCTATGCAAAATGGAAAATTTCTCCATAAAAGCATTAATCTCTGCCTGCATGTCATGGCATCTTCTTTCTAAATTTTGCATCAAATTTCTTTTGGTTAATACCCTTTTGATTTCTAAAATGGTCTCTATTCTGTCTTTAATGCCAAGTTCTTCAAGCTGGTACTTATTCTTTCTATTCAAAAAGCTTATGAGCCTATTGGCTTCCTCAGGCATTCTTCCTAACTCTTCTCTTGTCCTTTGAACTTCTTCCGGGGCTGCCTTTACTAGATCAATCTGCTCAAAAATTATTTGAATGGATACCAAACATCATTTATTGATTGAGTGATGTTGACCCAAAAAAATTTCCTAATTTTTTCCAGAGGCTTGTTAAAAGTAAGATTCCTTTCTAATGATTCACTTTGTTTTCTAATCCTTTAATCTCTCTTGTTTTTTCTACAACATTTATCTTTGAGTGACCATACCTCTGCTCTAAGTTGGCATACTGTTCTTTTACCTTTTTTAGTTCTGAAACTGGTAGTTTCATGTCCTCCATTGACTTTATTAGTTCCTCTGTGCTCAAATTGGCATTGCTACCCTATGCTAGTTCTGTTGTTCCTACTGTTGTTGTACCTGTGATCACTTTTGCTATGGCTGCTGGGACGTTTGGTGCTAATGTTGTCCCAAGTGTAGAAGGGACTGATGTTGAGACAACTGGTATCACATTGGGAGGCTAAGAGGCCGACTCTCCCTGCTTGTCCTTCAATGATTTTTCTAGTTCTTACTCAGTCTCATTCAGTTGTTCATTAAGTTTTAATAGTAAATCCATCAGCTCTTCTTCATATTTTTGCGTTATGATCTCCGTAGTCTGTGGATGCCTTGAATAAGGTAGCTTTAGTTGCTTCCTCAAGGCAGAAATATCTTTATCTTTCTTTTTTATTAAGGCTTTTGTAGCCTTCACATCTTTGGGATCATGTCCCAATCCAATAATTATTTCTTCTAAAGACTTTATTCTGTTATCTTTAGCCTGGGAGGAGGCTTTCTCCAAGTGTAGTTGGGCAGTTGTGTTATCCAAAGAATTTTGCAACCTTTGGCCCATCATAGCCTTACCATTCAATACCATTCAAGGTTGAATAAATCATTTTTCTAGTTTGTTTATGCAATTCGATCTGATCCAAAGGATGAATATCCTTTGCCATGACCTCAAAATTTGTTCTGAGATAATTTGGTGTTGATTGAGGTTGTTGCACTCTAGGCTTGAAGTAGCTCATTATCATTTTGCCCTCTTTAATGTCATAGGCTAACATTAATTTGTTTTGATTAGTGGGAGCCATTTTCAAATATTGATTGTACACCTAAAGCCTTAATGGGTCATTTCTAGCATTTATTTCTATAAATGTCTTCTTGATATCTAGAGTATCTTTCCCTGGTGGCCTGAAAGATGATACCTTTGCACTTTGTTGTCTTTCTAGCTCCTGTCTCTAGGATATAGTGGATGTTCCTCCTACTAGAATTTTTTTTCGGCTATCTACTCCTTTCCTTTGACTATCAGTAGTCTCTTCAAAAAATTCCTCCTCTAAAAGGGGATTTAGGCTTTTTCTTTTTGGACCAGGCTACTCTGAGGGTCCACTAGTAGGGGTAGCTACTTCTATATTTCTCTTTTTGTTCCTTTCCTCATTTAGAGGAGTCTGCAACAATCCAAATGCAAGAATCACAAATATCCAAGTTGCGCTGAATAGGGAATTCAACATGCCAAAATCGAAGACACAATCGATTATCGGGTTTAAGGAAATCGCGATGCTTCCAGGCGAGACCCCATGGGAGCTAGATATGTGACTAAAGGGTATGATTCATGAAGCCAACATCACCTTGACAGATGGGCAGCACCACGCATGCTTTGTAACATCACTAACGCCACATCTAAGGACCGTGTGGTCACAGCAAAAGCTATCCACTTAGGTTGAAGCTTTGGAGATCGTAATGAGACTGCATGAGACCCCGATACAAGATCATAACCTGGGGGTCCAATAGATCCATGCGTAGTTGAAAAGCGTGTGTCTGGAGATGTAGAGTGTTATTTGATAAAATGCACGGTGTATGGAGAATGAAGATACCCTTAAATGTCTTCCCGGGATCTTCGACAGACTGTAAGATTATCTGTAACCGTCACAAAGTTACATGCATGTTCATAAACAATAACTAACTATCAAAGTAGGAGAAGTATATTACCTCAAGCCTCTATGTATATTTGCTAGAGAGCGCAATGCAACTAGGTGGATGTCCCCTGAGCCGGCTCCAGATCAAGTCCTACACATAGAAGAGACAAGCATAATCACAGCATACAACTCTGATAACTAATACATGAATACATGAAAGAACATATAGTTACACATAACTAAGCTACTCATGCTAAAAGATATTGGACAAACAACTGAATGAATGATAGTACCAACACCACAAAGTAGATAGTACAACTGCAGTTCTATATTAATGTTGGAAGAGTGATTACAACCATCTATTGTATTAGCCTTCCCTTACCCATCCAGCTTCTCTCTCTCTCTCCCTTCTTGAAAAATTCTTATGATTTGAGACAATGCTCAACAATCAAGTATGCTATCCTTTCAAATGCTCTGACCTCTATCACCATAGCCCTAGCTTTGCTTATGTAGCAATTGAGTTAGGGTTTCCAAGTTCCTCCTTGATTTCCCTAGGGTAAAAGCAATGAAGTTGCCATGCTTTTAAGCTCTTTCCCATTTGCCTCCTTCATTAGGATTAGAAATCCTCCAAATAGGTCGAATCTAGATGTTTCCTCGCTTTTCTTGAGTGATTTTAGGAATAAATATCTAGATATTTATGAGTCAATTCGTTCCCTTGACCCTTAGAACTTCACTAGGATTCACTAATGTTGTTCCTGAACTTCCAACTTGTGTTAGTTGGGTCACTAATGCACCCTTAGGCTTGCAGAGAATCTTTAGAAATTAGGTTGTCAGTGTATAGCCAGCGTTAGTGTGGAAACAAGGCATGTGATCTTGGTCTTTGCTTCAGCTATCATGTCTTTCCCCTCTAAGTTGATGAGGGCGTCAATTTGTTGTATAATAGATGCCGCCTAAAGTATGAGATTAGAGGCTACGACGATGGCTGAAATACTTTACTTAACTGTAATTCTCCTTCTAAGAGAGAGAGAGGATTGGAGCTTCGAGTGGTACGGGAAACCTGATGCAACACATATATATATGACTACTAAAATCATGTCTTGAGTCGAGAATTCCCATTCTCAGTAGCTATGTCAGACTAATTTTCTCCAAAGAGATATGATGATGCTAGCCACCAATGAGCATAATGCGGATCCGGTGTCATAATAGAATCATCCTGATAAGCTATCTCCAAAAACCAATATGCCTAACTTGGGAGAGGAAACAAGGCTGAGTGATGCAAACCTCTACCCAAGGTCTTGATTTTCACTTCACCGTATAGCATAGATCAATACATGTGAATATATGTGTTGATGTCGAACATGCACGAAATCATCTGATTGCCAGTCAATAATGGAGACCGTTAACAGATGAGAGGAAGGCCACCAATAATGGTGATGGTCTCCAAGATGCACAATACAATCTAATGAGTGTGAAAGATGTTTTTTTAGTGAACACTCATAGAATCGCTTAACTAGGAGCCAATAATGAGAACCCTTGATCAAACACAAGGAAACCTGCCTACAAGTACCAAGGCACTAAATGTGTTTCTGGGTTGTCTTTTCCTAGATAGAGTGTTGAAGTTGATAGGAAGATACCTATCAGAAGGTAGGCAATAATGTGTCCTACATCAGTCGACACGAAACGAGACAAGAATGCTTTTTTTTTTTAGGAATCTTTGAGCATTAGGTCTAAACAACAGAGGGAATGATGAAAGGATATTCATGATGGGTTGATGGATGAAACAAAAGGTTAACCCTTAAACAATAGAAGGCATGACAACAGTTTTAACCATGCAGCACTAGGCTCATGAACACCAAAGAGTTTTAGGATACAGAGATTGAGGGACATCGGGGTATATAGGCTAAAACTCATAGGATGGTAGGATTCATATTGAGAGGCTGTCACAAGGAAGGGTTATCTGAGGGAGTGCCATGTTCAAGGGAATGACTGCTCCCAAACCATGCTTTCTAATATTAAATGCAGTTGTATTGTCCACTTTCCCCATCTGATTAGTTTAATTAGTCTAGATGAGTAAACTCTTCGATCTTTTCATGTTTTAAGAGTCTGAAAAGGACCGCAAAAAGAATGACTCTATACCCTATTTGATTAGTTTAATGATTCCAGATAGGAAAACTCGTCGATTTTTTCATGTTTTAAGAGTCTAAAAAGAATCGTAAAAAGAGTGACTCTATATCTTGTCTGTGTAATTTAATGAGTCCAACCTAGAAAACTCGGTGGTCTTTTCATATTTAGAGAGTTTGAAAATATCATAAAGAATGACTCCATTGTGGTCCCTTTGTCATAGTTGTTAACCGGGTGCGACAAAAGGTTAATAGTATACCCAAGTCGATTACTTTTCCGTGAGTTAATCTATTGAAACTAGATAAATAGAAACCAATGCTCAAGAGATGTCGACCTCATTTTGTTATGAGTACAAGGAGATGGACTAAACTTGTTTTTTGTCGTGAATTTTGAATGAGTCACACAACAACAAACTCAATACCTTCATCAAATTTTAACGAGTCAAAAGAAGAAAACACAAGGCATCTTTTTTAGTTTATTGATCTAGGAAAAAGAGGTAAAAGAATTGCTCATTCCTCCTTAATAGATTTAACAAGCCTGAAGGAGGGGGGAAAATAGGGGATTTTTCGATTTAAGAACGAGAAATGGTCCCAAAAAAGAAGGTGGTCTTCTTGCTACAGTAGATTTTTAACGAGTCCGATCACAAAAACTTGAGATTTTTCAGTTTAATGAGCGATAAAAGTACCTAAAATAATGCTCAGACCATATTTATAAATGTTTAACGAGCCTAAAGAAAAACCTCAGTATTTGTTCAATTTAATGAGTGATAAAAAAGTGCCTAAAAAGAATTCTCTAATGGTCTTTTTCAGTTTAATAAGCTAGAAAAAGAGTGAAAAAGAATTGCTTAGACCATCGTCATATATGTTTTACAAGCCCAACGATGACAAACTCAGGTATTTTTCAGTTCTAGAGTGAGAAAACATGCCATAAAAGAACATGCTCATATATTCTTTGTAGTAGTTTAACGAGCCTGAATAAGGAGACTCGAGGTTTTTTCATATTAACGAGCAAGAAAAATACCATAAAATGAACGCTTGAACTTCTTCACGGTAGTTTAATGAGCTTGAAGAAGGGTTCCTCGTTCGAGTGGGAGAAATGGTGGAAGATGGTAACTTCAGGGTCGAGAAATTTAACGTGCAAAACTTCCCATTGTGGAAGATGCAGATGGAAGATTATCTGTATCAGAAAGATTTATACCTACCATTGAGCAGAAAAGCAAAGAAGCCGGTGGGTATGATAGATGCAGAATGGAACATTCTCGATAGAAAGGCATTGGGAATAATACAGTTGTGCCTCGCAACATCGGTCACCTTCAACATTTCGAAGGAAATGACGATAGAGGGTTTGATTTAGGCGTTGGCGAAACTATATGAAAAACCATCGGCCTCAAACAAGGTATTTCTTATGAAACAGTTATTTAATATGAAGATGTCGGAAGGTGGATCTGTTGCAGACCATTTAAATGATTTTAATATAGTTACAAGTCGGTTAAGTTCTATAGGGGTAAACTTTGATGACGAAGTTAGAGCTCTGTTATTTTTGTGCTCATTTCCAGAAAGTTGGAATGGTATAGTAGTGGCCATTATTAACTCTATTTCTGGATCTAGTACTTTAAAGTTTGATGATGTTGTTGGTGCTATCCTTAGTGAGGAAATGCGGCGAAAAATCTCCGGTGAGACATCGGGTAATGATTTGAGTGTAGAGTCTAGGGAAAGAAGAATGGAAAGAGGAAAGAGCTTAAGATATCGCAGTAAATCAAGGAAAGGTAGATCCAAGTCTAGATCGGGGATAGTGTGCTAAAAATGTGGAAAGAAAGGACACCTAATGAAATACTGTAGATCTCAGAAGGGAAAAGAAGGAGATGCACAACAAGAAAACAGTCATGAAGCAAATGTGACAGGTGAGGTGTTACAAGATGCTTTGATTCTTTCTTTCAAAAATATTATTGATTCTTGGGTGGTAGATTCAGGGATCTCATTCCATGCCACACCCGATAAGCAATAATTTCATGACTATGTTCAAAGAGATTTTGGACAAGTCCATTTGGGTGATGGTAAACTCTGTAAAATTGTTGGAATGGGTAAGGTTATTGTAAAATAGCAAAATGGAAACCAATGGCTACTAAAGGAGGTAAGGCATGTTCCAGATCTGAAGAAAAATCTAATTTTGACAGGACAGTTAGGCAGTGAAGGTTGTGTGACAACTTTCACAAATAAAGCTTGGAAGGTCACCAAAGGAGCCCTGGTAATAGCAAAAGGCGAAAAGGTTGGTATATTGTATTTATGCAATGGTATTTCTAACTCTGTTAATTCTTTAACTTCCATAGGAGCAGATGCAGCATTATGGCATCATAGGCTCGAACACATGGGTGAGAAGGGGATGAATATTCTTCACTTAAGGAATTTGTTGCTGAGTTTGAAGAATGTTGATTTGGACTTCTATGAGAATTGCATTTATGGAAAACAAAAGAGAGTCAGATTTCTCAGAGTTGGGAAAGAAAAGAGGAGCGAAAAATTAGAGCTTGTGCATACAGATGTATGGGGACCTGCTCAGATATCATCTCTTGGTGGCTCTCGTTATTATGTTACTTTTATTGAAGATGCAACTAAAAAAACTTGGATTTATCGTATTCAGAATAAATCTGATGTATTTGATACTTTTAATAAATGGAAAGCTTTGGTTGAGATTGAGACAGGAAAGAAATTGAAGTGACTCAGATTAGACAATGGAGGTGAATATTGCAGTAAAGAGTTTGATAGGTACTGTTCAGAGCATGGAATTCATAGAGAGAAGATAGTTCCAAGAACACCACAAGAAAATGGTGTGTCAAAAAGGATGAACAGAACAATCATCGAGTGTGAAAGGTGCATGAGATTGCATGCAAGATTGCCTTTACAATTTTGGGTAGATGCTGTAGATATTGTTGTTTATCTAATAAACGAATGGCCTTAAAGTTCCTTGGATGGTGGTGTTCCAAAGGAAGCATGGATAGGTAAAAAGGTAAAATACTCTTTTTTAAAACCTTTTGGTTGTGAGGCCTTTGTCCATATTAATAAAGAAAATAGAACAAAGCTTGAGGCAAAATCAAAGAAATGTACATTTATTGGATATGGTGTTAATGATTTTGGTTATCGCTTATATGATTACGAAAATCACAAAATCATTAGGAGAAGAGATGTAATATTCAATGAAAAGGTCTTGTATAAGAATTAATTGCAGGAAAAGAAATGGGAAAAAGAAAACAAGGAATACATAGTTCTTGATGAGATCATTGAAGAAGTAAAGGTGCCTGAAAATAATAATAATCCAGAACCATAACAACAGCAACCACCACAATAGTAACAGGCACCCCAAACACCTAAAAGTGGTGTTAGAAGATCTACTAGGATAAGTATACCCCTTGAATGACACTCTCCTTCATTATATTATTTAATGTTGACTGATTCTGGTGAACCCAAATGTTATGCAGAAGCAATGCAAGTTGAAAGCAGGAAGAAGTGGGAGCTAGCCATGGAAGAAGAGATGGACTCCCTAATGCATAACCAAGCTTGGGACTTAGCCAGGTTTCCTGCAGGTAAAACTACATTGTAGAATAAATGGGTTTACAGGATGAAGGAAGAAAATGGAGGAAAACACAGGTACAAAGCTAGACTTGTGGTGAAGGGGTTTGCACAGAAGAAAGCTATTAATTTTGATGAAATATTTTCTCTTGTTGTTAAGATGACTTCAATCAGAACTATTTTAAGTCTAGTAGCAGTTGAAGATTTGCATCTTGAGCAGTTAGATGTAAAGACAACCTTTCTCCATGGGGATTTGGAGGAAGAGATATATATGAGGTAAAGGAGAAGGAGAAACTAGTGTATAGGTTGAAGAAGAGCTTGTATGGCTTAAAACAGGCTCCAAGGTAGTGGTATCTAAAATTTGACAAGTTTATGTCTGAACAAGGTTATACTAGATATCACTTTGATAATTGTGTTTATCTGAAAAAGAAAAATGATGGCAGCTATATTATATTGTTATTGTATGTACATGACATGCTTGTTGCAGGTTCTAAAATGCAGGAAATAAACGTGCTCAAAAGAAAATTGGCAAATTCATTTGCAATGAAGGATTTGGGAGCTGCAAAACAAATCCTTGGTATGAGAATAACTAGAGACAGGAAAAATCACAAAATAACATTGTCTCAAAATGAGTACATACAAAAGGTGTTCAAAAGATATGCACAATGCAAAAATAGTTAGTACACCTTTTGTTAGCCATTTCAAACTTAGTAAGGAGATGTTCCCAAAGACCTAAGAGGACATGGATTATATGTCTAAAGTTCCATCTGCATCAGCAGTTGGAATCTTAATGTATGTAATTGTCTAAACAAGGCCTGATATTGCACATGCAGTGGGAGTTGTAAGCAGATACATGAACAATCTAGGAAAATAACATTGGATGGAAGTGAAATGGATTCTCAGATATTTGAAAGGTACCATAAATCAAGCATTATGCTTTGGTGGTTCAAACATTTCTCTACAGGGATATGTTGATGTAGATATGGCAGGTGACAGAGATAATAGGAGGAGCACTATAGGATATGTATTTACCATAGGTGGAACAACTGTCAGTTGGGTTTCAAAAATCCAAAGTGTTGTTTCACTTTCAATAATAGAAGCAAAGTATGTTGCTGCTACAGAGGCTAGTAAGGAAATGATTTGGTTACAAAGGTTTATGAATGAGTTGGGTAAGAAGCATGATTACAGCGATAGCCAAAGTGCAATTCATCTTGGAAAGAACTCAGTATTTCATTCTAGGACTAAACACATACAACTCAAGTACCATTTCATACGATCAGTTTTGGAAGATGGAGAGTTGAAGCTAGAAAAGGTATGCACTAGCCATAATCCTGCAAATATGCTAACAAAAGTTGTAACCAAGGAGAAACTGAGAATATGCTTAGTTTCAACTGGTCTTCAAGGATGATGATAAAGATGAGAAACAACCAGGTCCAAAGAGGAGTCATTGTCCAGCAAATGAAGCAGTAGTGGATTTGCTACAATCATTCTCCAAGTTGTATATTTTTGGGTGTGGAGCATGATTATTTAGAGGTCTTTGTTTTTAGGTGAATGTATACCCTAGGAAGATTGTACACCACTCCATGCGGGTGGGTGTGGGGGGGACTTGTCCCCCCCGCGGAGGTTCAGGGGGGCCCATCTGCCCAGGCTGGGGGGTCTGGGGCCTAGCAGTCCCCCAGTGGGGGTTTCAGGGGCAGTGCCCCCGAAGCTAAAAACAGATATAAAATTGCCTTGTAAAAGTATAGTAATTTCTAGTCAATCTGGGTTGTTCATTAGGCGAATGACCTAACAGTAGAACTTACGTTTAGTTTAGGGTTTTTTTCCCTAGAAGGAAACCCCTCTCTTTGTATGAGGGCATTGTATTGAGGGTGTGTAATAGATATGATTCTCTGAGCAAGAAACAGAGAGGTGAGATTGTGAGAGAAAACAAAGCATATTACAGTGGATCTGCTGTAGGTTGTGTCTCTTCATTTTGTTGGATAATAGGAAGGAACGGTTGGTTTTTCAGGGTGGACGTAGCCCAAATTGGATGAACCACGTATATATGTGTCTCTCTGGTTTTATGTGTTTATGTTTTTCCGAATATTATATGTCTTGCATTTCTCTGTCATATATATAATTTTTCTAATAGAGTCCTCCTAAGGTTGCTCTTCTAAACTCATGATTTCTCTAATAGCTTCATCCATAGGTATGACATGATTGAGTGGATCAAAAGAAGTAGTGGTTATGGGAGGGGCAGTGGAACCATTGGCCATAACCAAAGTGACCAGAGGTTCAGATGTAGATTGAATGGCTTGGTAGGCCAATTCAGCTAGTGATAATGGAATTTGTTCTCCGTATGTGTCAATGTCTGAAGGAGCCTGTAGGATCCATGGATCATTCTGTTCATGAGGAATAGATGAAAGCATGTTAACCATCTATGAAAACTTGGGCGGCTAAAGAGGGAAACAACCCATGAGGGAAGAATCCTTCAAAAAACTGGTACCGATACTAATGTAAGTGTTAGGTACACCACCCACTAAGGGTACAAAGCTGCTAGGTAACGAGGAGTAATCTAGGGTACAAAAGGACAAATAGTCCACTGTAACTATCTTTCCATCCAAGGGAAAGAGGATGATATGGAAGACCGAAGACACAATGGCCTTCATGACATAAGTCCAAGTGCAGCCCAAAAGTAGATTATAGTCGAGTTTATGATCCACGACTTCAATATCTACCATTACTATTTTCCCACTCAAGGTGATGGGATAGCTAGCTAGGTAACCTTTTGGGATGAAAGTGTGGTCGTCAAAAGCTTTAAGGGAATTCGATGGTAGGGATAGGATTGGAGAAACCAGAGCAATCCAACATGAAGCCGACATGACGCAGGTAGAAGCACCTTTGTCGATGACAGTTCTATGTATACCTTTACCTTTCGAAAAAAATTGCACGTGAGATGCAAGCTAGTGGGAAAGGGGAGGTTTATACTTTTCCATGTCGAAAACTGCAAGCATGGAATCCTGTGGGTTGATACCACCAATAGCCAAAAGCAAAGCTTTCCTTTGTGATGGACATGTTTGTAATACTTTGAGCAGCGACATATCCAACGGTGCTTACACCAAGTCTTCTACAATGATGTAGTTTTGGGCAGCACGTGTAGATGTATTGTGTGTTGTGCATCAATGTGCGCCTTTGGGGGGGCGAATTAAAAGGTTAGCAGCTGGTCTTTCAATATGGAAATCATTGGGCGGTCTTGGGTTTTGACATGAGGAAGGTTCCTCTGCATGAGCGATAGGAGATCCATAATATTTGGCTCTTGTTTGTATATCTACCATTTCAAAGGTGTAAACAATAGAAGATCCTTCATCAGTTGAAGGATGTCACAAACCACCAGTGCCCCCTTGCGGGGGTTGGGGTTGGTTTGCGATAAGGTTTTGCTGCTGCTAAGGTGGGAAAGGATTATTCAAGACAATGGTGGTCCTACCAGTATCCTTGTTAGTAATGAAATCTGTGCATTCCTGAAGACACAGACACAGATATGTCATGTGTTATTCAACACAAATTTTGCAAGGGAATCAGGTGGGTTTATCCTTTTCCTCATCAGGTGGTTCAGTGGCCTTCTATTTTGGGTTTTGTTGCTTTATTGACTGCTCCTCAGAAGGAGCAGTCTTTTTCTTATTCTTCTTGTTCTTACCACCAGGATTTTGTGTAGACTTCACGGGGTTTATCACGGTGGTAGGAAAAGTAGTGATTTGGTAGTAGTTGATGCATTGGAGTTGTGAGGGGCATTGGGGATTACATCATAAAGAGTGCCAGACTGTGAATATGTCAAATCTAAGTGTTGTGAATGATGTATGGTTGGTCTTCTATGACCGCACCACCTAAGGTGACATCCTGAGCGATTTGGGGGAGTAGGGACCTGCAGAACCAGTCCACTAAGAGATAGTATGGGAGGGGAGCTTTAACTAACCTCCACCTACGTCTCCATTCATGCATATGATCAGAGATGAGGGTGGTGGTATCCTGACATAATGAAGTGAGGAGCGTCAAAGGTATTTACTGATGTGCATGGTAACTCAATGTACCACTTTGTTGCGTTTCCAGTGAGGGTGTGGGGAAAAAGACGTAACCAAACACTATCATCCACCATGGAGTTAGAAACACTCCAAAGATGGTAGGTGGTGATATGAGTGCCCAGATCCTCCCCTTGTTTCCCATCAAACTTGGGGATGTTTATTGGTATTTTATGCGGGATTGGCGGCCATTGTAAGTTAGACAGATGGGGTCATTTGTAAGTTTGTACAAGTCGGTGATATCCAACGTTGCCAAGAAAGGCAGAGAATTTGGTGCCCCTGACTCGGACCAAGGTGATGACATATGACTTGAGGATCCTTTTGGTCGTCCCATCGTTTGACTCACAATATTATACATGGGCTATGTGGTATAGTAGTTGCCCGGAGGAATGGCATTTTAGTGTGGATTTCCATGGGGATTTTGATACTGGGGTATAAAATTTCCCCTAGGATAAGCAATTCCCCCTTGAATCATTTGAATTTGTGAGTAGGGTGCCCCCATAGATTGGTTGGGACCTCCTTGAGGATTCCCGCCCATCACAAAACAACCATTTGTCCATGATTGACATAAGGAATGCTCATGTCAATCAGCAACTGACCATGCATTCCTAAGAATGGAGGGGGAACTGTTACGTTCCCTACCAGCATGTGAATATTGGGAATGCCCCCAGAAATTTGGACTTGGGGGTTTGAACTATACAATGGCGGCCAACCATATTGTTGGTGGATGGGAACCGCACCCATAGTGCCATATTGAGCATTATAAGGAGAACTGTATGTAGCGCTTGTCGAAGGCATGCAGTTTGATACTAAAGGGGTGGAACTTGGCTGGTGAGCACCAATATTGCAGCAATAATGTTGCAACTCCTGGGGCTTCCTACTTTACTTTTATCAACCCGGTAGTCCATAAAAAACTTGGAAGCAATGGTGTTGTATGCACAAGTGTTACACGGGAATAGTGTCCACTCAGATGCCGCTATTCCCACTAAGATGGGTGGCTATCTTAGAAACAAACAATCAAAGTCTACTATTGATTCCTTTTATGAAAATAGATGAGA
>APFE030717084.1:66775-117743 GCA_000404065.3 Pinus taeda
GAGCCGGAGAGGCCAATCGCTCGGCAATCTTTTCATATTTTATGAGTCAGGTGAAAAGAGCTTAAAGAAGACTCGTTTTCGAGGAATGAGTGATGGTTTCGGGTAGCAGCTGATTCCAGGTAATATTTGAAATTTTCCAATCACGACAGTGTTACAAGGATGGCTAGCAAAATCACTCTTTGTAGTTGTTCCTCGAAGGGGTAAACAATCATATGGGGGTGAATGATCGGCTAAAAACTGAGTGGAGGTGATGGCGAGAACACGACCAAGGCTCAAAAGCTGGCAATAAGGCATTCACAATGGTTATTTATCGGTTCATTTTCTAATGAGCTTAAATGCTGGGGGAAACACTTGCTCATGACTTATGTTTTCTTTTTAACGAGCTTGAACTATGTGCTAAAACTGCTCATGGAGAGTTTATTTTTTAATGAGCTTGAACTCTGCGACAACATTGCTCACCAGTCATATGATAAGAAATGTCTCATTCAAGATGCCATTTTTTATGGAGCTTGCACCTTTTGAAGCTTTGCCCCGAATCCTTTCTTTATGCGAGCTAGGAAATGACTAGCCTTATGGGTTTAAAGGGTTAGAAGTCCTAAAAATTTTAAAAATAAATAGCCTCTCTTCACTTGCATGCAGAAAGGTTTGCATGCCCCCAGGTATAGCGAAAAATTTCTAGGTTACCAAGGAAAATGCTCCCTCGGTGATGTCTATCGAAATAGACAAAGGGGATTGGCGTAAAGATACTCCACTCACATAACTTTAACGAAGGTATCTTATTCCAGTCTATTCCTATTTTCCTGTGAGGATGGGTTCGCCAAAATAGTCATATATCCCTCGCGGAAATCCACTCTATACCCAAGGTTTTCCTGCCGAAACAGACTAGGGTGCATGCCCCCTAGGTTTCAGTCACATCCTCCTGAATCACTCATGCTCATCAGGTGGACGGACTGGAGACCGATGAGACATTTCTTGCATGAAAATACCATTTAGGGACGGCATTTGACTATTTAATATGTGTGATCCGGGGAATGACATTTGGTCCACGAGCTTGACCATTCTGCCTTCGTGCGGAAAACACATTACTCTAAAGAGTGAGGAGACGATGACTCCCATGCAATAAATATAGTCACATCCAAAGAGTAGATTATAATCTAAAGGTCCTTGAACTACCATAACATTCATGTGAACAATTTTCCTTCTCAAAGTAATGGGCACATTTGGAAGGATCCCTAAAGGTCGACTGGTTCCTTTGTCGAAGCCTGTTAGATTTCTCATTTCAGGCAAAAGCGATGGCGAACCAAGTGCTTTCCAAGTAGTTGAGGAAAGGATGGAGGGCTTGGCAAGAGTTTTTGATATCCAGGAGGAAGTCGTAGCAGTGAAACCGGATGATTATACAAAACTCTTTTAGCCTCTTCAAGGAAGGGACAACGGTGGATGGCATGATCGCCTTCACACAACTTACAAGGAAGTTTAGGATTCCTTCTTTGTCCATGTGCTTCACTTTCACTAGTTGGTGGTGAGCATTCAACATGATCGCCAGAGGTTGATGCTACCGGATTGTTCAAACGAGGAGACCAATCCCTTAAGATCCGAGGGATGCAGGGAAAATCTCAGTGATAGTGGTCTCCATTGCAAATGACACATGGATATTTAGGTTTTGACTATGCAGTGTGTGAATTTTTTCTAGATGATACTTGGCTGCTCCCTTTCGATTTTGGTTCCTTTTTCTTCTTTTCCTTTTTCTCTTTCTGCTTCTTCTTCTTCTGAGTTACTTGACTTTTAGCTTTATCGGCTTTATCAAGCGAAGAGAAAGGAGGAGAGGGAAAATCAGTTGAAGTAGAAGGTTGGAAGGCAACTCTAGTGTCTTCTAGTTGATGATTAGACTATTAAGGAATTAT
The DNA here is from genome assembly GCA_000404065.3 of Pinus taeda. Lineage (NCBI taxonomy): Eukaryota > Viridiplantae > Streptophyta > Pinopsida > Pinales > Pinaceae > Pinus > Pinus taeda. The sequence goes on from APFE030717084.1 coordinate 68,677, forward strand.
GGGATTCTGAACGACAGAGGTAGAGAAGAGCCAGACCGGAAAACCAATTGTCAATCCTGGAAGTGACAAAGTGGCCATATGGGGTGGACCAACATCTCCCCAAGAGGAGAAGGGACTAGGATTTCCTTCACGAGGAAATCCTTGGTTGGTAGACTCGATTTTCTCAACTTAAAGATCAACGAGGGAATTTGTGATGTTATTCCGATTAAAATAATTTTTTAGACGCTTGGGCACAACTTGTTTTTTCAATTTTAAAGAGTCGAGAAAAAACAAAAGATGACTCTAGTAGCCTTCGATTTTTATTGAGCTTGAAGTGACAAGTGCTCGGAGGACCTTTTCCTTTAAGGAGTCTGAAAAGGAGCAAAATGAACTTCTTAGGAGATCTAGGCAGAGAGGATTACCAAACCAATCGTAAAACTGCAGAATACTTTTTACGGTACGGTAGTCAATCTTCCCGAATGTTGTGTTCGGTGCATTACGATTGATAAGGCGGCAGACACAGCTTCCTAAGGTTAAAGGATGTAGCCTATTGTGGTCTCCCAATAAGTACACAACGGTACGTGGGAGCACAAGTCCATACTGGCACTTGCCATCTTAGAGTGGAAGAATCACCCAACCAACACCGAAAGCAACAGTTACCTGGTTTTACGATGCCGGAATACGTCTCTATGTAGGTTTTAACCCCGTACAGAAATTACCAGCATATGAATTCTAAATCACATGAAAAATAAAAATGCGAGAGCATACTACATAAAACACATATGCACAGATATTTCCCACTGGATCCCAAAACCGGGACTACCAGCTTGATTTTTTCATTATATTCCTTTCAATGTTACGTTACATATTTATACATGCCGAAGCATTCAATACCATGGACCGAAAACCATCACATCCAATGCCATGGACCAAAAAACCATCGCATCCAATACCATGGACCAAAAACCATTGCGTCCAAAAAACATGTGCGAAAATCATGCACAAAACCATAGGTGGGTCTGCCCAACCTAACATAGGGTCCAAAACCAAAATTTTCTGGGGTGCTACCCCGAACCCCATAAAGTGGGGTTACAGGTACCCCTCAAACCCCCTATTACCTATGTGGAAAGAATATAACAGAACCCAAGACTCTAGCCTAGACCTCTACATGGTGTGCGTTAAGTTCCAAAGCGTTGTTAGATTCATTGGATTTATTTTAAGTTGATCTTGATTAACAGTTTTCCTTTCAGGTTCATCACGTGATGTATGTATAATTCCTAAATTCAGTCTAAGATGATAAAAAAATGTTTTATCATCTTTCAGCAATGAAAATCCTAGCTACTAAAGGGAAGAAAGTCAAGCATCTTTTCTTCACAGAGCACAGAGCACATGCTAAAATGCACAGTCCTAAATCAAGCCAAGCATTCAAAATGCAAATGCACATGCATGTATTTTTTTTTCATCTCTCTTAATGTGTGAATGACGTTAAGAAATCTATGTGCAAAACTGAATTACTTTTAAAGCGACAATACTCAACAAAATTCTTTTTCAAAACAAAGTGAAAGCAAGAGATACACTTTGCGATTTTGAAATGGAAATTGCTTTTCGACACTTTAAAACTAGTAATTCGAATTCTATGCAATAATAACCGTATAATCAACTATCTAAAATAAGGGATTGCTTTCTAAAACTGAAAACGACAGCTATGACACTTTCATATCTAGAGGCGACAGTTCGACTATGTTACTTTTTGCAAAAGAGAACTAAAACGATGCATAATACATAAAAAAACGTTTAAGTTCTTTGCAGTAAAGAGGCGGAATAATGCTACAGAAGGGGGTATTCACAGAAGCACACTGATTACAGACAACAAAAACTCTTGAATAAGACTGAAAACAGTGAGAAAAGTCTACATTCGGAGGGAAAATTTAATCCTCCCTGATCATCACACTTGTTACACAGTGAACTCAGTATGCAGCATAGTTACTCCATTCGGGAAGTGCGATGCATACAGGCTGCCTTGAAGGCAGGGTGCGATGGTTACAGTGCGAGACTTTGAACGAGGCTTCACTCACAGTTTGCAGTTTAGTTCATGTGTCTAAGCTAAATAAGTATAGATCAATGTATGCAAAAACACAGGGGTGATTTAAGAGGTTACTAAAGCCACCACTCAAGGCAATTAGATTGCTTGCAGATCTATCGCTTAATTTATAAACAAAAACCCGGAGATTGACTGAAGCAGCATTGATCTACTTTGCATTTGTATGACAAATGTAGTTCGAAGGCTAGCTAGCTTGACTTTAGGCTCCGTCTTTATTTTTTTTTTTTAAAGAAACAAGGATAGATAGGCTAACAAGTAATCTAGTCGCTCCCCAGCGGAGTTGCCATTTTGTTACATGGGAATAGTGTCCACACGGATGCTTCTATTCCCACTAAGATGGGTGGCTATCTTAGAAACAAACAATCAAAGTCTACTATTGATTCCTTTTATGAAAATAGATGAGAGGAGAACCGAGAGGGCCAACTTGAGTCTTCCGCTCGATTCCCTATCCTTCTTGATAGAGTTTTGCTGCTCGCTCTTTGTCTGCTCAGCTTCAAAAGGACCTGTAGAATCACAGCAACATACTACTATGCAAGAAACAAGGATCTAAATTCATAAATAATGCAGGATCAGATGTACATTAACCATATACAAGCATATATAAACAAGTACACCGGGATATGGAAGGAAACAAGAATAGCTTTATTCAGATAAAAAGTAGCAAGAGGATTACAACCATGAGTAGCTCTGACCCAGCATCATCCTCCAGCTAAGAAGCCCTTCTTCACCTCAAGCAAATCAAAATAACCCAACACTGTGAATGTACACCAGAATACCAACAACACTTCTCTATAAGTTACAAAATTCCAATCTCTGGATCTTTGTGATGAGGGATCCATATATAGATGATTACAGAGAGGTGAGTCATCTTTTGGGATCTTGATTAGTGTCTTCTCTCTGATAGTTCCTGCTTGCACTTGAAGAATGAAGATCTCTTACTCATCCCTGATCGAAAATGGAGTGGCAAGTGTCAAAGGGGAAGCTTCTGGAAGATTCCATGATCTTCCACCTCGCATTTTAGTCCCTGTCATTTGTCCATTCCCGACCATCGCACCCTACAGAGGAGAAAAAAAGTATGCATCGCACCCTGTACATTAGGAAGGTGATATGCATCGCACCCCCTGCATGGAGCTTTCAGTATGGTCCAGTTTTGACCATTTATGAGCAATTTTCAGTGGAGAACTTTTGGGATATGATGTAATCAGTGGACCTTGTTCCTTTAGGCAGTGAAGCAACCCTTTTAGGGACTTAAGAGCCCTCAGTTTATGGACATTTGTGATTGGGGTTAAAGTGCCCAAAAATGTATATAACACTTACCCTCTAATATTTTGACATCATTCCTTGCCTTTGTGCTCTATTCAATAACTATTGGTCTCTTCTCATCCTCATGTCACTGTATCTTACTTGCAAAGGGTGATCTCCTATTCGATGCACTCAAGTGAAACCACAACTTGATAAGTTACACAATCTTTCTACCATGCAACTTCTCCTATAACATGTAAAACTTTATAGGTTTTGAAAATTAAAGTCAAGTCTAAATTCCTTACAATAAATGATGAGGATATTTTGGCTGAACTAGTGGATTTTCTCCCTAACACGGGGACCAATCACACTCACGACATGAAGTATTTTGACAAATTGGAATTTTTTTGGTGGGTGAATATATTAGTGGTTTAAACCTTTTTAGGTCAAGAAACTGAGTGACATAAAATGAGGTTTGGCTAAAATATGTGGAGAAATAGGGCAGGATTCTCCTTACCCTTTGAAAAATTCTAAAAAATTTGCATGGCAGGGTTTTAGCCTCAGATGCCAGTGTTATCCCTAGGGACAAACCCCTATAAATTCTAGCGTGTGCTCTTGTAAGATCGACTCCTTCCTTGGTTTGATGCTCCAATTTTTTTTTTTATTATGGCCTCTTCCTTTACTTTCATGGTTTATAATGTCCATAGATGTATATGTCTATATGTATGGTAGATACTTTTTTAATTTTTTATGTGCCTAGTTTCCAATATGGTTTGTGTCTTCAAATTTTTTTGATCAAGTTCTTCTCAAACCTATTTACTTTTTTGGTCACGAGTAGTTATATTTGAAGAAAAGGAAAAATTTATGTCAATGCTATGTACTAGTCTATATCTCTGCTAATAAAATTATTTTCATACCACAATTATATATATTTTATTCATATTCTACAAAATGATGCCCCAATGGTATTACCGAGAATGGGCATCCTTCTGCCATCCTTGTTTGAACCAAAGGTGGTGTTTTGATAGAGTTTCAAGCAATTTTAGGAAGCCACTTGTATTATATGTTGTTTAACCTCTTCTTAAACATTGAATACCTTGTTGTAAGCATGTTTTAAATAGTGGAAATGATTTCTTTAATGAGGAGGATATGATTGGGTGTATTTACTTTAATTTTGAGATTACAGGTTATAATTTCCTTTTGTATATCTTCTAATATTCTTCGTCACTCTTCAAAGATAGCGCATTCCCAAATATCACATCAATATAATATATGTTTTTTTAATGAGATCCTCAAAGAAGAATATTTTAATCCCATATTCAAGTCCATAATAATCTTTCCACCCTCCATAAATTACTTTCTCAATTTAACTCTGCAATCGAGGGTCCCTCTATTGTGGTGGTGCCCTGATCACCTAGTAATTATAATTTTACCAATGGAATGCACACAGAGAAGTGGAAGAAACATGTGGCTTGTCCAACTCCTAGAATACGAAGTATGGAAATAGTCGTATGCTCAACCCCATTGACTAGCAACATTACATTCCTTCCCTTATAATGTTCTTACATACTTCATTTCCTTCTTTTCACACTCTTGAATTGTATTGACACACCAAGCTATTGGTATTTTACACCTTTTGGGTCAAGAAACTAAGCTCCACAAAATAAGGGCTCGCCTAGATTGTGTGGAGAAATAGGGTAGAGTTCTCCTTACCCTTTCAAAACTGCTAGAAAAATTAGAAGGTGGGATTTTAGTATCAAATGCTAGTGTCAACTCTAGGGACAACCCTATAGACATTCTAGAGGACTCCCTTGTAAGATTGGCTCCTTCCTTTGTTTGGTGCTCTAATGACAATTTATTCTGATCTCTTAATTTACTTTCATGGTTTATAAGGTCCATAAGCGTATATTTCCATATGTCTAGTAGGTACATTTTCAAATTTTTATGTGCCTAGTTTCCTCTATGTTAGGATCTTGGGTCTACAAATGTTTTGAACCAATTGAGCTCAGAATTTTTTCTTTTCTTTGTCATGAGTAAATCTAGTTGAATAAAATGCTGATATTTTTGTCAATGTTGTGTACTAGTCTAGATCTTTGCTAATAAAATTGTCTTCTTATTAAAAGTATATATATTCTATTTATATTCTAAAAAATTATCTTTCTTTCTCCCCCAATGATATAACCAAGATTGGGCATCCTTATGCCATCCCTATCTGAAATGAAGGTGGTTTTTTACTAAAGTTTTAAGCAATTTTAGGAAGCCTCTCACCTTCCATGTTGTTTAAACTCTTCTTATACACTGAATAAATATGTAAGCATGCTTTTAACAGGGGAAAGGATTGCTTCAACAAGGATAGGTTTGGGAGTATTTCCTTTAATTTTGAGATTATAGGTTATAAATTCCTTTTGGATCTCTTCTAGCTTTCTCCATCACTCTTTAAAGTTAATGCATTCCAAAACATCCATATAATATATGTTTATTTGTAATTATATCCTCAAATAGGTGTCTTTTAATCCCATCTTCAGGTCCATACTAATCTTTCCACCCTCCATCAATTCTTTTATCAATGTTATAATTCTAGTTGAGTTTGTGTTGAATTTCATTTATGAGATATTTGGAGGAAGACACTTCATCCAAGTTTTCATTGTCATATACAAGTATCATATGAGATCATTTTGGATTCAATTATCATGATTTTTTATTTTATTTTTGTTAATGATATTCATTATTCACTTTATCTCTAAAACCATGAAAAATGGCATGTCAAATTAGATGTTAGATTATAATCCTACTAGATGGATTTGATGATAAGAAAAGTTATGATACATTGTCCATAAGTTGCTTAAGAATCTGACCCAAGAATGAACAATGTTGCTACAAGAATTAATTGCACAAATAATATTTCTCATTGATCATAGGTTTGAGGCATGAGGAAAGTGACCAATCGAGTGTTCTGAAAATATTTGACATGCAAAGTATCACCATATTGATATCAATGTTAGTATCACCATATTCATATCAATGTTGCTAGTAATGAGAAGAAGAAATTGATAGGTGATTAGATTGTGATTGATAAGGTTTCCTATAATTGAGGAAAGGTAAATTATCAATGTGGATAACTAAGAAGTGAGATTTTGATAATGCAAAAATAATTGAATTAAAATTCCAAATGTTGATTTCATGATGTTAAGAAGTTTAATTTGTTTAGGTGCATATCTAAAATTAATAAAGAACTTACAAGTTAGAAAATTTCACTAAACTTAATAGATTTTTTTATGTAAAATAAAATCATTAAACTTAGCATTATATTTGTATTGATATTGACCAAATGTGTAAAAGATAAATGAAATTTTGAGATATTTATATTAACTATTTTTTTTGTTTGCTAGGTAATGTGAGTCCTAAGATGATTGACAATCCTAACTTATGGCTTCGGTAGCTGTGACCTGAGGGCACCTAAGAAGTCAAAATAACATGGGGATTGCACTTGACATGGGCCACACCAACCTTTAGCATGACTATATTTTTTCCCACGAAGTTTCGAACCAGTGAACTTTACACCACAAAGTTCCTTAATATAACACCCTATCATCGTATATTCTATGTCGTGTGGGCGAGAGGTTACATTAACTATTAATTGTGTGTTTTCTTCGAATTAAATATTTATTTCAATCACATAATGCCATGAATTACTTACTAAGTGGTAGAGAGGATAAAGTTAAATGTGCGTAAACATTAATCAAATAATAGACACAAACACTATAAGATTAGAGTGATGAAATATATGAATATGCAACCTCACCTCTTTGAGTTCCCTTGATATCTATTCTTTTCTATTCAAAATTTTTATTCAACAAGAATGCTAATTTGAAAACATTTTCGGAAGAAATCACATTGGTATAATTTGGCCGACGCGTTTCAAATCAACCATTGTGGTTCATCTTTAGGACCAAATTATACCAATGTGATTTCTTTCAAAAATGTTTTCAAATAATCAAATGGATCACATAAGCTTGAATTTGAATAATGATGCTAATCTTACTAAATTTTTCATATCCCAATAATTTACACTTATAAACTATGGTTAGCAGTTTTGGTGTTTTGCAAAGAGGCAATTATAACGAATTGAATGATATTATGGAAATTGAAGTATTTAAATACATTAAGTATGGACATTGCATTAGAGGAAATTTCAGCCTAAAAGTGTCTATAAACTTTTCACGTATATAATTCTATATAAGCTAATCAAAATCCTTTAAATTTAAAAAGAGTTACTTGGGCCTTGTTTGAATCTAGATTGAAGGATGTCCCAGGTAGGAATTTTATTTTTTAATACACACCATATGAATAATCTTGTTTTCTTGGGGCATTTCAATTTTAGCAGGGATTTAACCCACCAATCTGGGAGAACCCATCCTTTCTTCTTCATTAGGAAAGAGTACCCCATCTTTGGGGAGTAGGCACCAGTTTCAGCATGTGCCCACACCAGTTGGTCCGGTCTGTCCTGGATTCTGACATTTGATCTCTTTAACTCATGAAGAAAACCCCGCCACTCGTTTCCCCACCTGGGGTCGATTCCTAACTCTTCTTCTGACTTCCAAGCTTGGCCCCAGATGGTGGACTGACCCGGATTTGCAATCTGATGTAGACCATGAATCCCCAATGTGTCAAGGTGAGCAATCAGATCAGGAGACAGAGCGAAAGAATCATTGCATCCCACCCAAGGGTCTCTTCCTATCCTAACATTTTCACCATTTCCTACCTGCCAAGCCAAACCTTGTTCAATAACCTTGAATGCCTCCACAGTGGCCTTCCATATCACAGAGAAATTCCTACCTTTCTTGTTTGAGTTCCTTATCCAATCTTCTAGGGGCAAGGGATCTATATATTTTCGCTTTACTACTCTGGTCCATAGATTCTCAGAAGTAATTAAACGCCAGCCAGATTTTGCTGCTAAGGAGATGCTGAAATCATAAAGATTTTTTATGCCCCAGCCACCCCAATCTTTTCGCCTTGCTATTTTATCCCATGCTACCCAAGGAAGCACTGAGTCCTCCTTCGATCCGGACCAAAGGAATCTGTTGCAAAGTTGTTTTATCTTGTGAAGAATGCCTTTTGGGATCCATGTCAAAGCTACCCAGAACACTGGCATGGCCTGAAGGACTGAGTTCACAAGTGTCAACCTACCTGCCCGCGATAACCACTTGAAATTCCAATGGGAGATTCTTTGTTCAATTTTGGCCACCAGCTAGTTGCAGTCCTGCTTTCTATAAGCTTGAGGTTTTAACCAAAAACCCAGATATTTGAAAGGATTCTCCATCTTACAAGCCTCGAAAGGTAAGTGAGATACAATCATTAGCTCCTCCTGTCTGTTGAAACCCTCCAAAATTAGCTGGGACTTCCTGGAGTTTATTTGAAGGCCTGTTGCTTTCAAGAATAAATCAAGAATGATTTTAAGCTCTTTGATTTCAATTAAACTCCCATTTGTAAATAATAAAATATCATCTACAAAAAGGAGATGATTTATGAACAGATTTACAACAACTTCCAAACCTTTAACCAAACCCGGTCTTTTAGCATTGGAAATCAGTCTGCTTAGACCCTCAGCAGCCAGAAGAAAGAGCAATGGAGAAAGGGCGCATCCTTGTCTCAAACCCCTTTGACCTCTGAAGAATTGGGAGGCGGCCCCGTTTATTAAAACTGCAAAACTTGCATTTGAGATACACCCTATGATCTAGCTTATGAATTCCACCTTGAAACCCAGGTGTGTCAACAGCATCCTGAGATAAGTCCAACTGATTCTGTCATATGCTTTAGACAGATCAATTTTTAGCACGGCCCCTTTAGATTTTGAATTTCTGATGCTGTGTATGGTTTCCTGTGCTACCCCTATAGCTTCGTGAATTTGTCTGCCATCTAAGAATCCAAATTGTTTCGGAGAGATACAATTGGATAGAATCGGTTTCAGGCGAACCACAATGGTTTTTGCAATAATTTTGTATATGCAGTTACACAATGAAATTGGCCTGAAGTCCTCGAAAGATTATGGGTCCTCCTTTTTAGGAATGAGAGTGATGAAAGTTGCATTGAAGGGAGAAAAAACCTCACCTTTTCTCCTTGATTCCTCCACCACTTCCGTTAGCTCATCCCCTATCAACTCAAAAAAGTGAATAAAAAGTTCCACTGTCCAGCCATTCGGACCCGGGCTCTTGTCCTTTGCCATAGATTTTATAATGCTTTCTACTTCCTCCTTTGTCACTTCTCGGAAAAGATCTTCAGCCTCCTCTCCCTCCATAAAACGGGGGAAAGTTTGAGCTGTTCTAATAATTTCAGCTAAAGAAACCCCACCTGGATCTGAGAACAAAGATTTAAAATGATTCTTCCCCATATTTGACAGAGCCTCGAAAGACGAGGCTTCTCTACCCTCAGGATCCTTTAGCTTCCAGATTGTATTTTCATTTTTCCAGCCTTTTGCATAGTTGTGGAAAAATTTTGTGTTTTTGTCCCTTGCTTTCAGCCATATTGCCCTGCTCTTGAGTCTCCATTCTTCCTCTTTATCCAGTAAGATTTGTGCTCTCGATTTCTCAGGAGTTATAATCCTTTCTTTTGACTCCTGAGTGGCGTAAGCATCTGCCTCTGGGGCTTCTAGGGCTCGGAGGTCATCATCTATTTTATTCAAGGCCTCATTTTGTTTTTTCCTTCTATCAGATGCCCATTCAACGGTTGCTTTCTTTAACCTTTTAAGGTTTTCCATGAAGAGGGCTCCTTTATTTTCAGAAGGGTCTCTTCCCGAGTGTCTCCAAGTATTCCTGAACAGCTGGTTAAAAGATTCTTCTTGAAACCAAGAAGCATTGAATTTAAAAGGAGCTGCGGGTTTAGGGGGGGCTTGGAGAGTTCCAAGAGGATGGGAAAGTGATCAGAATTCCCCCCTTCACCCACCCATTGCCTGAACATCGGGATATTGGAAGCCATTAGATCACTGATGAGGAAATGATCCAGCCTTTTTTCTATCCTCTCCTCCCCAGTTCTCCTATTCCTCCACGTAGGCTCGGCCTTTATAATGTTTACATCTAACAGCTTGTGGGATAGGAGTAATTGAGTAAAAAAATCTGTAAGGGGATCGATTATGGCTGAGGGACCCCAAGCCTCCGCAGTCCCTAAGGAAAAATTTAGATCGCCTCCTATTATCAGATGTCTCCCTTTTAACAAATCTTTGGCCATGAGGGCGTTCCAGAAAGCAGCCCTTGACTGACAAGGTCCATAAACATTTACTGTCAGGAAAGAGAAATCGAAGTCAGGGTAAATAACCTCCATGCCCAGTACATTGGGCATTACCCAATGGCTCAAAATTTTCAATCTGCCATCCCTGCAGTCGATGGCAAGACCACCCGAATGGCCTTCTGCATCAAGGGCTACGAAAGACCACCCCAGGAGGAGAGAGTAGAGGATTGGTTCAATTTCTATCGCCCTTCCCAGAGTTTCTTGAAGAAATACCAGATCAGGGTTATAGCGTGAGATAAGTTCCTTCAAAGCCAATTTTTTGGGTTTACTGGCTAAACCCGTACAGTTCCATGATAAACAGATCATTTTATAACCGCCTCAGGGGGTTTTGCTGCTCTAAGCGCCCCAGTGATCACCATTTGCTTACCATCAACCACATCTAGTTTTGCTTTTACTTGAGCTTTGGACAGATTTGACTTCCTTCCCCTGCCCTTTTTATATAAAGATTTTGACGAAGAAGGGCCCAAACCACCCACAGGATCCCCCAAAACAGGGGGGGTCAGACTTTTTTCTAAGGGATCTAAGGTTGTAAGTGCGGGCAGGGGTGGAACCATCTGAGACCGGGATTTCTGATGAAACAACTTCACGGTTCAGATCAATTGAGGGAATTGCATCAGTTAATATTTTAATGTTTGTGATGACATCATTGAATTTAGAAGCCAGAGGAGAATCCATAGAAGGGAGCACAAAATTTGATTCAGGAGAAACGACATAGATTTGAGGGTCTGGCTGCTTACCGGGTGGTATATTAGCTGTGGCCTCAGAGGTCCCCACTGGAGATTTTCCGGGATCGATCTGGTCTTCGTCTGCAATGTTCGGGTCTCCTTTGGTCTGAGGTAGAGCTTCATCCTCCTGTCCTTGAACCCCTTCCATAGGCTTGTTCTCTGAGTTATCCTTGGCCGCCGAGATTGGCTCTTCCCTCATGCTCCACTCCCACTGTTCAGTTGTTTTATGAACCCTCCTTTTACGCCTCCCCAAAGGGAAATCCTTTGCCAGATGGCTGAGCTCATGGCATCTGTGGCACCTGAATGGTAACAGTTCATAATCCAACAATTGTTCAAAGACATATTCTCTATATTGCAGATTGATTGAGTCCACTAGTTTTTCGCTAGGGTTCAGGCGCACTAAAATCCTCGCTACAACCCTTTCATGTGTGTCAAGAAAGGATTTGTCCGCTTCCAAGAACGTACCCAGAGAATTCCCGATAGAAGAAAAGACCGAATCCACCCAAAGGAAAGGTGGAAGACCAGGTGCCCTCACCCAAACGGGAAACTCCTCCACCTTTTCCTTGGACGCATCGAAGAGCGGAGTCCATCTTTTGAAAAAAACTGGGCGTTTCCCAATAGCCCAATTTCTTCCTTCAACCCATTTCATGGCCGCTTTACTATCAAAGCTAATCATGAACCACCCTTTGACTATAGTTGCAGTTTTGAAAGACTTTGCCGGTGTCTCCTTCCAGTGGCCTTCCGCCCATTGCTGCAGAAATTTACCTGAGACCGGGCGACCCCTTACCCGACCCACGAGTGTGCTCTCTGCCACTTTCAATGCATCTTCTACTTGAACGTACATACCCAATAACAGGTTCCCAGCTAACCTTCTCACTTTTAGAGGTTTTGCCTTCTTTCTCTTACCCCCAACCCTCTCTCGATCCAAATCCTCCTCTCTGACAATGCCTGGAGCGTCCAGTTCCTTTAGGGTTCCATGCACATCACTCGCCGAGGGGATATCGACCTTTTCTAGGGATAATTGGCTCAGTTCTCTTGATGGGATTCCTTCCTTGCCAGAGAAAAATCTTCCCTTCTCTTCCGGCCCCCCAGTGACAGGTTTTGGAGCATCATACCCTTGATTAGTAACCTTCCCAACTTCGGACCCAAAACCCTTATTTACCGGGTTGCCTGAAACCAAGTCCTTTGAGGAAAGAGGTTGGAAAATAGCCAAGGGGCCGCTTCTTTCCCTATCAGCTCTATCCTGGCCTTGCAAGCTACCTATTGTACTCCATAAACCCTGTCTGGCATTGAAATTTATAATGTCTTCAAGGCCGCCCGACAGACAAAATATCTTCGAAAGGGATAGAATCTTACCAGCTGGGAGGCCCTTCTCTGTCTGTGGGCATTCCTTCGCTCGTACTCCTGAAACTCTTGTGCAAACCCCTGATTTTCCAAGAGCACCAGGCGAAAAAGGACTCTGCTCCAAAGGTGAGTTGCTGCTCCACGGACCTCCGGCTGGAAAATTGACCGGTTCAGTGTTTTCACCCTGTCCAAAAACTTATCCAGGTTTTGCTCAGTAACGTCCTTACCCCAGACCGAAAGAATGTCTTCTAGGGCTGGGTCTAAGGCCACCGCCTCATTGTGGAAACCCATGGTAACTAAACTATGGTAAAAACTGACACCTCGCAGACACCCGTTATCCGAAGAAAACGCTCCCAACACCGACAGGGTTAAAGCGCCCTGATGATTAGGGTAAAATTCAGTGAAAACCTGTCTCGGAACGCTGTTACAGAGGTAACCCTTCAAGGAAAACTACCGAAAACAAACCGTCGTGCGAAAAAATCCTCCAAGGCTTAACCAAGGAATGTCAATGTGAGATTGCTCGCTTGACAGCTGCTAGGGTACCTCGTATACGCGGAAGCCCTGTGAGTCTGCCATCCGTCCACCCCGTACCTGCTAGTTAGCGTAGAGTAGGCTGTCTGCGTCACCTAGGCCAGAGGCCTAGGGTTTCAGGATCGACCCCTGCACCCTACGTCCATCCTCCTACACCTTTCGCCATTTTCTTTCATTTTTTAACCCCTTTTTTTTTTAGTATGTTGGATTGATTTATATATTAATTTAATTATATAAATTAGATAAATTTTGTTACAATATTATGAGTCAATATTATGGTTTATCAATATCACATGTTTGAAAATTCAAAACTCACTTTATATGACATGTAATGCTCTCTCTTACCTTTTTCTAGTGCTTTGCATTGTGGCAAGTGTTACTTATTGCCACTAACTTGACCTACAAGGTTTATTATGAAGATGGGGTCACGAAAAGTCCTCTTTTTCCAACTTCATTGAAACTCAAAACAAATACTACCATTGGATTCATCTCATCGAGAGTTTTCTGGTAATATAAATTATGTCTCAATTTAATTTTCGAATTGAAAATTATGGACATTCAAAGTTTGACAAATCACATTGTGCCACATTAGCAACAAACCTCCACGTGTGACCCATGTGGCTCTACCACGTCACCCCAAACAATTCCACACTGCTCATGGACACTACATGGCATCTACATGGCCATTACTAGGTCTTTGTGGTGCCTGCCACCTCAACCCGAACTTATGGGTACCATCACAGCCTATCGCTTCATGTTATCCAACCATTTCTCCTTATATATGGTTTCGATGAAATCTGGGTTCTGAAACATTATCCATTGTTGACACAATGCCATTTATCTGTTGTTGATGTTCTTCCAATGATCAACACATAAATTGAACTCCTAATAGGTAAGATAACCCATAATCATGGTCATGGCAATGAGCGTCCCAAACTCATAAACATATAAGATAATAAGAACTTATCCTAGGTGATTTTCAAATCACTATTTATGAGCATATCAGACAACTTGAAATTCAGTAAAGTAGTGAGCACATAACTAAAGAAACTCATTATCACCATAGATATACAAGATAGTTGGTCAACCATTGTTAGATACTGAGTCAAGCATTCCTTCATAGATGTTACAAGATTAATCATTAATCATAAGCACAATAATGGACATCATAGTGTGTAGACCAACATGCATAACCGAGTATACTTATCTGTATGTGTTAATTTGACTAGCAACTGAAGGGTGAACTTCCACTCTCCACCCAACCATAGGCTAGCTACGTTACAATCTTTCTTGTAGTTGACTAGCCCTAAGCCAAATTCAAGGTTTGAGGAAATGCTTGCACAAGGGAAGTTTACACTAGTGGTTTTTTCATTCACCAAGCTTCACACATGTTTAGACAAAGGGTTCCATGGTCTTAAACACAATCATAGGGATTGACCTCCTAGGTCAAAGAGCACAAATTCAAATTGATTGAGCACTGACTCCAATTTACAAGTTCAATAATCAATGCCAGTGTTGTCCAGTCAACTATACCATGCTCCACAACTACACACCTCCCAAAATTTGCCTAAATTGTGTGGAGAAATAGGGCATGGTTCTTCTTACCCTTTGAAAATTGCTATCAAAATTACAAGGTGGGGTTTTAGCCTCGAATTCCAGTGTCTATTCTAGGGAAAACCCCATAGACATTCTAGAGGGTGTTATTGCAAGATCAGCTCCATCCTTGGTTTGATGCTGTAATGATAATTTATTCTAGTCTCTTCTTTTACTTTCATGGTTTATAAGGTCCATAGAAGTGCATGTCCTTATGTTTGGTAGATACATTTTCAATTTTTTATGTGCCTAGTTTCCGATATGAGAGGATCTTGGGTCTTCAAATGTTTTGATCAAGTTCAACTCAAACTTGTTTATTTTTTGGTCACGAGTAATTCTAGTTGAAGGAAAGGTTGACATTTCTGTCAATTCTACGTACTAGTCTATATCTACTAATAGAATTTTCTTCTTACCAAAAGTATATATATTCTATTCATGTTCTAGAAAATGATCTCTTTCTTTACCCCCCTAATGTTATTACCAAGATTGAACATCCTTATGGTATCCTTGGGTAAATCAAAGGTGATGTTTTGCTAGATTTTGGAGCAATTTTAGGAAGCCTCTTGTCATCTATGTTGTTCAACCTACTCTTTTGCATTGAATACTTGGATGTAGAT
The DNA here is from genome assembly GCA_000404065.3 of Pinus taeda. Taxonomy (NCBI): domain Eukaryota; kingdom Viridiplantae; phylum Streptophyta; class Pinopsida; order Pinales; family Pinaceae; genus Pinus; species Pinus taeda. The sequence goes on from APFE030717084.1 coordinate 84,090, forward strand.
ATGCTTTCAATGGGGAAACAATCTGATTTAATTTGGAGGATAGGATTGGGTGTATTTACTTTCATTTTGAGATTATAGGTTATAAATTCATTTTGGATCTCTTCTAACTTTCTTCATCACTTTTCAAAGATAGCGCATTCCTTAACATCACATCCATATAATATATGTTTATTTGTAATGAGGGCCTCAAAGAGGAGTCTTTTAATCCCATATTCAAGTCCTTAATAAGCTTTCTACCCTCCATCATTTCTTTTCTCAATGGTATAACTCTAGTTGAGCTTGTGATGGATGTCAATTCTAAGATATTTGTAGGAAGACACTTCCTACAAGTTTTTGTTGTCATATACAAGTATCATATGCTATCATTTGGAATTTAATTATCATGACTCTTGTTATTTTTATTAAGGATATTGATTATTTTCTTTATCTCTCAAACCATGAAAAAATTCATGCCAAATTAGATTTTAGATTATAATTCTAGTACATAGATTTGATGATAAGAAAAATTAAGATACATTGTCCATAAATTGCTTAGGAATTCCACCCAAGGATGGATAATGTTGCTACAAGAATTAATTGTACAAATAATATGTCTCATTGTTCTCAGGTTTGAGGCATGAGGAAAAAGACCAATGGAGTATACTCAAAGTATTTGACATGCAAAATATCACGATATTAATATCAATGTTCCTAGTAACAAGAAGAGAAAAGTGATAGATTGTGATTGATAAGGTTCATTGGAATTGAGGAAGGGGAAATGATCAATGTGGATAACTAAGATGTGAGACTTGGATGATGCAAAAAATCATTGAATTGATAGAATCATATTTTCTATTGTTATAATTCCAAATGTAGGTTTCATGATTTTAAAAAGATTTAGTTTTTTAGGTGCATATCTAAACTCAAAGAATAACTTAAAAGATATGTACATAAACATTAATAAAATAATAGACAACTTAGAAACAACCTTATCTCTTCAAGTTCTCTCGATGTTTGTTATTTTCTCTTCAAAAGATGTTTATTATTTTCTCTTCAAAAGCCTATTGAGAATATAAATGATTTTAGTCTTTAGATGTAAAAAATAAATGATGTTCGTCAGCTTCAAATATTCACATCCATCCTCATATAATATTACAATTAGAAGAACCATTGAATACTTAATAGTATAAAATTAAAATATAATAAATTGTTAAAAGTGTAATCCTCTATTTCAAACTTTTGCAAAAAAAAATGTTCTCTTAATAGTAAGTATACTAAGATTTTTAGAATATACAAATAATTGAATTTTATTTTTTTAAATAATAAATTTGTTAATATTTTGAAAATATAAAATTAACTGAGTAATCAACCATTGACTTTGTATTTGCACACATCCATAAGTCTACCACAAGGTTGAAGGACACTTTGTCAAAATGGGGGACCTAAATGTCAATGGAAAAAGTTCCACTCTCAACATTTCATGACAACCCCCCTATAACTAATCAAATGTGTCGTCTAATCAAGTAAATTTCGTATACAACTTTTGTGGTAGTTTGCAAGTGATTGTTGTAGAAATTTCACCTGTAGAACAAACCAATATATGCAATGTCCTAAACAATAATATGTGTTCTACTTCTACAAAACATTAAGTGGAAGCATAATCGAATTCATGAGCAACATCAAGTAGAAACATGCATAACTGATCCAGAGAAATCAATCACACATAACACAAAATATATCACTGGGGAAAGCACCAACATAAAACCCCAACACTGTATTATCAATCAAGTGGAAATCCTCTTCAACATATAAAAAGAATCAGCTCAATAGCTATCATGCTCTCTCTGTACTCTGATGATCTTCATTCAGAAGATGAAAATCATGGACTACCTAGGCCTCAATATATAGGCCACAAGTCCTCCAATCTCCTATAATAGATTATTCTCCATGGCAAGGATACTTACTAAAATCCAAGCATTTGATAGTACCATCCCACATCTGATTTCAACTGGGTCTCTGACAGAACTGACATCACAGTTATCCATGAGTGAATCCTCAGTTATCTAAAATAATAGTTTTCACATGCATGCAAGCATTAACAAACTATATTTTATTATTTGAACAACTTGTTAAAATAATCTAACTAGACTTGACTAGTTAGAACTAAGTCAACTGATTCTCTCATTATAGATCTCATACTTATTCCCTCAACCATGGAGGAAATTAAGGATAAATTCATTAATCAGTGGGACAACTCATGTGCATGCTCACAAAGACTTCAAATTCGAATTTCCTTAACTAATTATCTCAACTGAATTAATTAATTAATATTTCCCACTACTGTTAAGACCAAAATTAATTTTACTTCCTATAGATGGACTAGGGCCTGCTATAAATAGGAAGGGGCCTAGAAATACTATTTTTAGAACTTTCTATTTTTAGCAGTTTCACCTCTCACACAATGTGGCCAATGACCTCACTAGCCAAACTGTTATTTTTAGACATGCTATTTTTAGCAGGTATATTTTTAGCACATTCTAAATTTAGCATTTCTTGTTGCACACTTTTCAACAATTGCATCATATTGAAATAGCAGTTCACCATGATCACTTCATCGCCTTGATATCCTTGGGCATGCCTTTTAATAATATCCCACACTCCTCTTGAAGCCAAGGTGGGATATTTCTAGTGATTTGGGAGTTAATGGGGTGTACTACACATAATTCCTGTGTGAAGTATCAATTGATGACAGGACCTATTCCAATGACTCAACTCAGTGTGTAATGTTTTATATGTCTTGAATTCTAACTAGTCTCTTCTCCTCTTAGGCATAAAGACTCTGTCACACTTCCTTCTTGGGTTCAATTATTGAAGTGACATTCTCCTTTCATCGTGCCCATGACAAGTGGAGGGCCACCATAATGAAGATAGTGTTACAACAAATATAATAGGACTTTTAAGGATTATATTCCTGGTATTGTCAACTTCATGTTGGCATTTCCAACCTTTCTATTTAGCTTGAGACTCCTTGGAGATTTTAGCACAACATCATTAAGCTCTTCAAAAGTTACAAGATGAGTGTAGAGCCTTAGCTCCCAACAAGAGGAATTCAAGGCTAAAAAATTGGAAATGATACAAAATCTCTCTACTTTAACACAATTAGGGACATCTCTAGCAGTTCCATCATTTTGTTTCCCCCTGAACTTGAATTTCCTTAGATTTAAAGACTCTTATACTAATAACATACATAAAATACTTCTATCTCCCTTAGATTTTATACATGCAATGTTTTGTTATACTTGAGTATCCATTACAACTTCATTTTGACAATATTGATTTCTTTCCTATATATTTTCTATTAAAAATTAAACCTTACCTTATAAACTTACTGAAAATATACATTTTAAAATGTATTATAAATACAATTTTCAATATAATATAAATAACATCTACTTCTAAACAAAAAAAAACCAATATTATATTTATAAATATTTCAAAATATATTTATAAATATGTAATATAAATCCATAGTTTCTATATATTGTTAAAACAATATATAACAATACATTATAATTTGATAAATTTCAATTTAAATAATAAATAATTTTGTTTATATTAATTTTATGGTTAAAAAACGTAACTTTCTGATATATGAATATGATTAAGATGTAATAAATAATATTAAATAAAATCTCTTTATCCATTATAAATATTTTTCCCTTTACTAAACTTGTAAATAGTATCAAATTTATTCATGGGAGGTTGACCAAACGGGGCAAAGTGTTGTTATTTTCAATACTTCACTCCTTCCAATGTTAACGTCTATAAAATATAGAATTTCGGTTTCTTTTCTCAATAATAATCTCTAAAAAAAATTAAATATTTTACGGGTAAAATTTAAATATAGCAATTTTAAAAAATGTAAATATATTGTTATATTTTTATTTTAAATTTAAACACAATTGAAATGCCACACTCAACCCCAACCAAGTTATTAACTCGAATATTGAATTTGCATAGTTGTATACATTCACACTGTTGTTTAAACGCATACATTAAGTGTGATATTATGTGTATATATATGTTTTTTTTCAGAAAGAAAAGCTGTGATATTATATTCTGGAGAATAAAGATCTATGTGTATATATATGTATACACTTCTCATAGCAATAATTCACTATTCCCATGTGAAGAAAGCGCCTCCTTTCCAAGAGATGCGCGCATTATATAATTAGTATTACGTCATACGGACGGTAAAATCTTTAAAAACATATATATTAGTAATTGTTTCAAAAAGTGCAAAGAAAGGCCGATAAAAATGTTAAATTAAAAAAATTGTATTTTGGTTTAAAATAATAAATGTTATAATAATTCAATCATTTAAACTAAACCTAATCAATAAATTGCCCAAAATAAAATAAAACTTTAATCAAAATTATACAAATTATTATTCTTCGTTTCTCTTATTCTTCGTTTCTCTCAATTATTTATATAACAAAATCCAATCAATCATCTAAAATAAATCAAATCAATAAATTTCTCAAATTAAATCCCAACTAATCAAAATTATTTGGGAATATATATGTATAACCCAATAAAAAATTATATTTATATGTTACAAAAGAAATAAGTAAAAAATTCTAATTGATTTAAATATATCTGAAACCACTGAAATTAAAAATTAGTATTTATGATTAAGCAGTGGAAATTTTAAGATAATAGGAACACATTTTTTTCACCCAAATTAAAACTATTTTTTAATAATAAATCAAACATTGGAAATATCAACATTAAAAAATTTCAGCACAGGGAAAAGAAAGAACTGGTAAACAATGGAAGATTTTATTTATAATTTATAATATTTAACTATTCAAATTGATATATCAAATTGTTTTTATATTTAATATTTTAATAAATAAAAGAAGGAAATTTACTATTAATCATTTATATATTTTAAATTTAATTTATTTTTTTAATAACTATATCAAAATAAGAATCTAATTTTAGAGGCATGTTAAATAAAATAAAAAAACAAGCTAAAAAGAAATCTTACTTTTCCTAAACATCTTACTTTAAAAAAAACGAGCGACACAACCAAATCAAATGAAAAACATAGAATTAATTAACCGGCCATGTTTTATACCTAAGATGTGGCATGGGAGATGTTAGTTGACAATATTGAGAAGCTTAAAGTCTAACATCCTCATTACTGTAAGTGGCATTTGCTAAGTGTGTGATGGAAAGTTTGATTTAAGTGGACGTTAACCATCATCATTATCAATAAAACATGAACTCAAACATTTGCATTTCACTGTATGAAATTAAAATCTTTAATTTTAAATTGAAAATCATAGATTGAACTATCCATTAAAAGAAAAAAAATTAATTTAAATGTTGGAATATAATATATTTATTATATTTTTTAGATATTATTTAATTTAGTATTATATATATTTGTGTATTTCAAATTAATTACATATATTATATTTTTTAAAATTTAATTTTTTATATTGATTATATGATATTTTATTTTTATAATTATATATTAATCTATATTTTATTTTTAAAAATGTGTTTTTCATCAATATAATAACATAAAATTGTAATTTTTAATTGAAATTAATTCATTATAATTATAAGTTATAAAATGTTTTTTTTCATCACAAGTAATAAATTAAAATAAAATTTACATATTAAAATTTGTAAATTTTAATTGAAATTTAATCCATTATAATTATAAGTTATAAAAATGTTTTTTTTCATCAATATAACAAATAAAAATTAAATATAAAATTGTAATTTTTAATTGAAATTAATCAATTATATTATACTAATTGATTGTTTTAAGTACACAATGAACTGACAGATGTAACCAGCACAACACAACAATGACAATGATAGACATAACCAGCAACAAAAAGGTAGACCAACCTAACTAATTATTACTTGCAATTGCCCTTGCCCCATAAAGTGCAAAACATACCGATAGGTTGTTTTTTAAATTGGACAAGGAACACATTTGTACATTGGTTTTGGTTTCCAAGTGTGAGAGATGAGAGCTTAATGGATGTTTTTTAAATTAGAAAAATTCTAAAGGTTTTTTAAATTGCACAGGGAAGACATTTGTACATCGGTTCCCAAATGTGAGATCTTAATGGATATTTTGAAGCACACATCATTCATCGTTGTTGACTAATCACCTTGGACAACATAATACCTTCGAGACAACAACATAATACCTTCTTTGTTGACTGATCACCTTGAACAACATAATACCTTCTAGAAGACAACAACATAATACCTTCCAATGGAATAGTATTTCTGTGGGGAAAATTAGTCTTCGACTCTTGCCAAATGGTTTTAGAGACCTATAAAAACCAAATGGTTTTAGAGACATACTACACTACTATGGTCTATTCTTTGTTAATTCCTGCAATGTATTGCTCGAAACATATGTAGAATAAGAGAAGCTACATGTCCTATATGAAATATATCCATAAACAAAAAAATAGGGGGTGAGCAGAAGAAATTTTTTACCAAATATTCAATCAACAATTCCTGCTCTTCATAGCCTAGGTCTGCTTGATTATTATATTCCAACAGATGCCGCAAAACAGAAAACACAGTCTAAATGGAGAACATGGTAACTTCATAAAAATGTTCACAAACACCACATATTTTGTAGGAAAGATTGTTTCGATTTTAAAGATCATAACTATTGTAGACATCTAATTGTGGTAAGAAATGAACAACTTAGTTCAACCGCTAATTTCCCTTTGGGGCATTTCCTGCAGAAAAGATAATGAGGCATATAAAAATACCATTATTGCAGACATCTAATTGTGGTAAAAAATGAGCAACTTAGTTCAACCACTAATTTCCCTTTGGGGCATTTCCTGCAAAAAAGAGAACCAGGCATATAAAAATACCAATGTAGAGGTGATAAAAAAACAATTGGATTGAGATACATATACTCTCTAGGGCATTTCCTTCAGAAAAGATGTTTCACAAAAATGAAAATACCAATGAAGAAGAGATTTAAAAAAACTGAATGGAGAGAAATAATCCATGAAAATGTGTGAAGTAAAGAATAAAGAAGAATGCAGTACTCAGGAACATGAGAAAAGTACTATCCTCAGTGACTAACATTTTGAGTATGAAAATCAGAGAAGCAACTTTGATACTTATCAGTATCAAACGACATTGTACTGTCAAAAAATTTTAAAAACATAATGCAGGAGAACATCTCTTAGTCCTCATAAATGTGCTTGTAAATATCATCATGGAAAATTTCATCGACCTCAAAATGGATTTTAAAGGAAAAGTTGGATGTTAAAATCCAAGTCACAAGAACTTACCGCAATTTGCAGGTGCTTGTATTGCAATGTCTGTCCATTTATTTGTGTTGGATGTGCAATCAAAACAATTTCAATCTCCTGTGACATACAAGCTACTAGAATTAGCAAACAATTTAGAAGGAAATGCAACAAATTTAGTTAATTTTAAGTTGATACTAAAACCTTCTCACAAAGCGCATTGTATAGGAAAAAATAGTTATTAACAGTTTTTCAAAGATTCCTCTTGATTTGAACCAGTTTCCTAATAATAGCTCACTTTTATGAAATCATTCTTCCAAACATAACATTTCATTATTACTGACTTGCGTTAACATTCTATGCATCACTATTTAACCATTTCCCTAATATATATTATCTACTTGTCTGTAATTGATCTCTGGTAAATTGGAAAAATATTTCATATGCCTTCACGTTACCATTAATAACAAGTAATGCTTGTATACATTACAAAAATTATAGAAGAAGAAAAAGCTAGAAAATAAATCAAAAGGAGACTTGCAGATATATAGAACCAGTATTCACGAATCACAAAATTAAATGTGCAATAAGGAAGGGAAAGCAAACCTGACAAAGACATTGTTGCCAATAAGGGTGGCCATCAAATCCTAAACAATCATATCTCTTTAGAACACCCATTAATGCCTCTACTGCACCAATGTTCTGTTTCACTCTCCACCATCCCTACCGAGTTGTCATCAATGTTTATGTTTCCATTTTCAACTCCGATTTTATGGTGATTGTCTCCATTTCTCCTTTCTTTACATGCTCTCCTTTCTTCTTTGCATCTTAGGATAAAATTACTTTTATATCTACCTTTATATGCAAGTTGCAACATTCTTCGTGATGGGATTTGGATATATTGGAACATTTGTACTAACATCCTAGGAGGCTAGGACTACATAAAACATAGGTGTCAGCCTATTCTTTTTCTCTCTATAGATTGTATATTCTCATTCTTTTTAGGAGGATAAGTACATGGTATAGTCCCCAAAGGGACAATGCTTCTCATGCATATCTGTTAGCCTATGTGAGAAGTCAATTTTAGTGCTATGTATGTTACCATCCAGAATGTTCTTTGTTCATAATTTATAAATACAATATGCTCCACATGGTGAGTCGCAGGTCCCAAAGGAACTAGGTCTTGCCTAATCACTGGAGCAGTAACAATACCCACTCTGTAATGAATAAAGAACTGGAAAGTAAACAAAAACAGTGAAATTGTAATAGGTTGTAAGCCAAGATTGTAAAATCTAGAAAGAGGTAGAAACAAATACGAATTGGAAGTACAAATAGTATCTGAATACCCTTTTACAGCAAGGATTTATTCATAGCAATGTGCTGGATATACCACTTTAGTTTTTGCAACTAAATTACAAAAGAAACTGAACCATGAAGGGAAATCGACGGAGCCAAACTGTTCCTAATCACTGTTACATGCAATATGGTAACTATAGGAAAGAAAACATGACTATGAAAAAACATGGAGGATATTCATCATTTAAATAAATAAAAACTGAAGGCTTTGAAAACCCAGAGTTGTTGTCATACCCAGAATTCAAAGTTATAGAGAAACTAAAATTTGGGCATAAAATCGTATACTCCAAACAGTATATTGTCAGAATGTAGACAAGAAGTCATATTTACTAAAATTCGGGTAGTATTGTAAACATTTGAATCCTGATTAACTAAGAAAATTGTAATACCTAGAGAAGTGGCAGGCCGAATGGCCACATTCATATAAGTTATATAGCTAAGCTGACCAAAAAGTCCATGTTTGATTTTGGCAGCGTGATTCCATAGCCGGCCATGAAACCCTAACACCAAAATCTGGTAGATGAGAACCTAGCCACCGCAAGATAGGAAAAAAATAACCTTATCTCTTGAAAACAAATTTAAATACCAGATCTGCAAGGAAATTGCTGTAGAGATTACCTGGCATCCTAGCCTGAGCAAAGTAAGTGACAAAAGAAAAGGCGAAGGTATGAGATGTTGAGTAGAGCTCCTCTGGGCACGCAGAAGGCAAATGAGGCGAGAATGCGATTAGGGGTAAGGTGGTTATGACCATAACTAACCGAAGCGGATGAGAATCATCGGATTTCTGACATGAAAATTTTTGAAGGGTAGCTGTAGGAACCACGCAGGATATCATGTAGAGGACGCAACTCAAAGGAGACACTTGTCATCAAGCTAGCCTTTACATTCTTAATTTCGGATGTAAAATAACAAACAATGAAAGACTGCAGCAACATGCACCATGTAGGGGAACAAAGCCAGGTGCAGCAGGACTTGTACCGGGAAACATGAAACAACGGGTGTGTAAAGTGGAATAGATTCATGTGGGCATAATGCCACCAAACTAGACGCAGAGAAACCCAGAATAATGATGCATGCCGGAAACAGATGTCAAGCGGAAAGAGGAAAATTTGTGCTAGATGTCAAACAGTAGAAGATCTAGAATTCAATTAGATGATAGAGAAAAAATTATTCTAGATGTCAAACAACAAAAAATCCATATGTCAATCAGAGAATGAAAGTGTAGACTACTAAACTGATTCAAACGAAGGCATATCGGCCTAATTAAATAAATTTATACTAGCATTTGCACCTTATGTTGCAAAGGAAATGCCGTAAGGCATAGAGTGGGGAAGAATAGGTAATCAAATCCATCAAAATTAAGATTAAATTGATCTATTAATTTTTCATTTACATACACTGAAATTGTATGCAGCGTGAGATAAGAATCTCAAGAATCTCAATTTATCATTCAGATAAATTTCTATAGTCCATGTTCTATTTTAAATATTTTACTCTTTTGTCATAACTGGAAGAATCTCAAGTTATCATTGAGATAAATAAATCTCTATGGAAATACAAAAGGCCTCATTCTAATAGATTTGAGTCTCACCAACATTCTCCCTCCAGTAATAAATTTGGAATTTTGCACTCTACAGAAGCAGAGTTCAAGGTTGAATGATTAATTCAATACCCCATTTCGATCACGCAGTTCCCTTCTCCCTCTAGAAATAGATTTGGAATTCTGCACTCTACAGAAGCAGAAGTCAAGGTTGAATGATTAATTCAATATCCCATTTTGATCAGGCAGTTCCAGATATAGTGCAATCGGAGATCATCAATTCACCTGTTGAAGAAGAGGTTTCACCTAAGGAAAGGAAAAAAACAGTCTTTTAGAAAAGAAGTAAGAAGTAAAGAAGAAAAATATGTAATCTTTTTTTTTTTTTCAAATGTTCTAAAAATTAATCAATGTTATTAACCATTAATAAAATATAGACTAGCAATTGTCCCAAAGGTACAAAGAGAGGCTGATAGATTTTATGAGTTGGAATTGTTGAATTTTTATAGAAGATTTAAAAGTGCAAGTATTTTCTAAATTATATATATATATATATATATATATATATATATATATATATATATATATATATATATATATATTAAAATCTCAATTGTATTTTCAATTTGGGTATTGGTTAGTTTTTACACAAACATATGCTTCCACAATTGTAAATCTTCTCCAAATTTGATTCATAATCTTCGTGAAACATGCCACATTAGTGTAGTGCAATAAGAAATGTTTTAAAGAAAAGTCGAGAAATCTTTCTTTATATATAAATATTTGTTTGAATTTATTTAAAAATGAGCAATTTGTATCGAATCTATACGTGCTTGCCCTAAGTAAGATCCATTTTTGATATTTCATTCACTTAATTATTCATAATTATTTTAAATATTTTTACTCATTATTTGTTCACAATGGACAGTGCAGATCATTGTCACTACGAAGCTCTGACAAACTGTATAATTCATACGGCTGGGCGGTACTTCTTAAGCAAATGTTGTGAATTTTGCATGGTCTTTACATAAAATTGACTGCATGAGAAATGAGATCCAAAACTGCATTTCTAATTTTTCATTTGCATGCAAAACAAATAAAGACATTCTCATTTTGTCTTCTAATTTTGTTTACCCCTTATGTATCCCTGTGTAGTTGGATGGAGTCATTCTGCATTGAGATCTTCGGAACTCTATCAGGAATGAATAATAATGGTGCATCAAACAAACTTCAAATTCAATTTGGGTAATGCAAAACAGAACAAAAAAACACGATGTTTTCGTTTAAACATACAATTACTATAAAACAATTTAAAAAAGGTAGAAACAAAATTTTAAAATTATCAGAATTGAAATTATAATTATAAACAATTATTTTTAGATCTTTAGCCTTCAATCAAAATCACCACCTCTGGATGAGTAAAAAGAGAATATACTTGATGTGAATGACATTGAATAGAAGAAATACACACTAGATATCAATGAATGTTATGTTATCATGAAATGGGTGGTACAATAGTCATACAAAGTTTATGAAATGAGAACTATCACATATACAATGTACATTTGTCTTAAGCATTATTCTTATATGGCTTTTATCACATATACAATGTACATTTGTCTTGAGCATTATTCTTATATGGCTTTTATGTGCTGGATAGATATAACCTTGCATGAAAAAACACATGTACAAGTAGTAGCATAGTAGAACTCAAAGCTATTAAGATCCCTCGAGTCCTTCATGTTGTACGAGCTAGCATGATACAAATAATGACAACGACACAGAATAGAACGAAACAAAAACAGTTTCAACATATCTTATTTTTTTAAAAAAAAGTGAATTGAAGTGTTGTACTTTGATGTTATTTACAGGTGGGGAAATGCATTTTTGGGTGTCTCCTAACATAGTTACAGCGCATTAAAATTGGGGCCACCGTCACTGTAGCACCTCGATGCAGAAATTGGGAGAACTGAGTGCTGTATCATGCTATGGATTGTGTTGACAATGTGAAGTCTGTTGTGTGCTAAAGAAGGAAAAGGAAACGCATCCCATCACGCCTCCACTGCAACCATATTCTACATGAGCTAAAACTTCCTAAGAAAAATTGATTCCAAATGGTCATTGTCCTTACAGTACATTTTCATATTATGATCTTATATTCACACCAGTAAATACAAAGGGTTCGATATCACTATTTTTATAAGCCATGTGGTATTTTGGGTGGTTATATCCTCTTTTTTTGAAAAAAAGTGAAATTAAGTGTTGTACTATGATGTTATTTACAGGTGGGGAAATGCATTTCTGGGTGTCTCCTAACATAGTTACAACTCATTAAAATTGGGGCCACCGTGATTGTAGCACCTCGACGCAGAAATTGGGAGAACTGAGTACTGTATCATGCTATATATTGTGCTGACAATGTGAAGTCTGTTGTGCGCTAAAGAAGGAAAAGGCAGCCTATCCCATCATGCCTCCAATGTGACCATATTCTCCGTGAGCTAAAACTTCCTAAGAAAAATTGATTCCAAATGGTCATTGTCCTTACAGTATATTTTCATATTATGATCTTATATTCACACCAGTAAATACAAAGGGTTCGATATCACTATTTTATAAGCCATGTGGTATTTTGGGTGGTTACATTAGTATTTTAATTTTAGCACATGTAGATGGGGTGGTAGGGGTTGTATAATTATGTATTGTGTAAAACAAATTGGTGGTAAGTTGCTAAACAACAGGAGCACAGTAAAAAAGTTAGAAGAGACAGTTAGTATAGTCTCATCAAAATTGCATATGAAAGATGAAGAAATTAAGATTATTAGACAGAGGGCTACAGAGAAGCATGAGGAATGCAAGCCACTGTCATGAAATTGAGTATCTGCAAAAGATTCAAGCAGTGTCAAATCAACCTCAATTCCCATAACAACATTTGTATTGAACTCGCTTAATGTTATCACTGAGAAATGTAGTTACAATGCAATCTGATATGTGCTTCAAAATACCCCTGATCACATTATCCAAAACCTGCGAAGGTAAGTCTTCAAAAAGATTTCAGTAAAGAGACTTCACAAGGTCCTTTGAGGCTTTTTCTTGACTCATGAAACTTCGCAAGAACCCTGACTATCAAAGATCCACAACAGGTATGGGGTTGAACTTACTACATTTTAAGTTTGTTTTTGTTCAAGCATGTATCTCTTGAATGAAATCTTCATGGCATGCACTTTGAAACTTATCAAGTTATTCATGACGAAGAAGTTGTGGTATAAGAACAAATTGTGAATGCACTTGAACACAACATTGTAAACATACTTGAATACAACATTATTATACATATTCAATAATGAATGCACATTAATTGTTCAACATCTATGCAACCTGAAAAAACAGACAATTCCCTTGTTTAAGAGAATCAAGACTACATTGCAAAGATCAAGTTAAAGAGAAACCACAATGGAATTTGGTAAACAATATTTACAGCCATATGTATGTTTCACAACTTTGTTGTCTCCCAGGTTCCAAATCCAAGGAAATATTAGCTCCTTTTATCATTCTTACCACCACATTGAGCACAAAACAACGTTATGCATTCAGGGCATTCTGAATCTTTTATAACAACAACAGTTGGCTCAGTTGAGCTTCCTACTTCAGGCACATCCTTCAACAACAGTGCCGAGCAACCCTTGAACAGGCAATAGAGCTTCTGAGAACTGGGAATCTCTTTTTCCACCAATATGCTAGGCATATTTTTTGGAGAGTAAAAGGCATGCAAATAGAGCTTTTTGCTCAATTGTATTGGCCTATTAAGTTATGTATAACGTGTTAGGTAAGACTTTTTTACGAAATTGGTAGCCATGCCATAACAATTTACGATTGTTTGTTTGAAAATATACATGGATCAAAAGGAAATATTACATGGATCAATTGTATTGGTCTATTAATTTCCTCTATCTAAGCAAAGGGCACTTCCAAAAATAGGATAATTGTTTTTTATCACAACAGAATTCTGTGCATGAACACCAAATTCAAGGAAATGACTTCACTCACATAGAGAAAATGTCTAAAATTTGACATCAAATTTACTAGCACGTTGGCTTTCATAGATTGACATCTCGAGTCCTGACAACAAATGAAATGTCCATAGGAAAAACATCCATTATCTGCACAATAGGACTTTATTGATACATGATTCATAAACCTTAGTCTTTAAATCAAATTTCAAGAGGATTTTTCAAAATTGAAAAGTACATTTTTTTGTCTGTATTACTGAAATCAAGAAAAGGAAAAACTATAAGTAGGGAAGCTAATTCTGTAAATTGTAGTGCACCAGAAACTGCTAGTGTCATAAAAGGAACTTTTCATAATTATATAGTCATCCATATCCACAAATTAAAACAGATAAAATGCATTTGTACCTAGGAAAAGAATAATAAATATATCTCAAAAAAACCAGAAGTATTTGGATATAAAAATGTTTCACAAGGATTTTCATACCAAAAACAGAAAAGAACAGATTCAAAGAACAAGAAGAATTGGATTCATTTACAACTGCAGTTCATTTGATGAATATTCTACTTGAGTATTAAATATACAATTTTTTCATACAGAAAGAAAGTAATAATGGAATTCAAACCCTATGGCATAGATCCATAGCAACTCATACAATAATAGAATCAATCTCTTATCTCTTTATCACTGTGAAGCAACGATATGAATTTTAAAAGGCTAACAAAAACAAAACAAAATTGTTATTGAACTCATAGAAAACCAGTGGTCCAGACTCCAAAGCCTTGATGAGTTATAGTCCTCAAATGAAACCTAGCCAAGTAACTGCTTTACGCAGATCTCTTATGGAAACCTACCCCAGATACGCCGCTGTTGATCTGTTGATCTCACAGAAAAACAATGCTACAAAGGCTGACAAACACAAACTGTAGTCCTTAAGGTGGAAACTCAGCCCAATAGGTGTCTTAATTTTATTGCAAGGAAGCCACAGAAATGATGAGTTGCAACATCAGAGTCAAAGTTAAATGTTTTAAAATGTTGCCTCTAGGAGGGGATTGAATTCCAATACATAGTCACAGAACTGATTATTTTTAGGTTTTATGCATTAGGAAGAAGAAAACCTCAAATTGCTGCAAAATTGCCAGATAGAAGTCCAATATCTTAACAACCAAGCAGTCATAGAAGTACCTTACAAGTACAACTCCCAAGTGGAAATACAAGTATATGCTTGATTGAATACATTTGCACAATTCCGAGAACCCCAAACATTCCTATAAATCAAATACAAAGCAGGACACTGGTGGTGCAACTGCTCTTATAAACATACATAGAGGTGAACATCCAGTACATCTTCAAATCTCTTGGCTACCTTTAGTATAAATAAAACTAATACACCCATTTTCCATACATTTTAGCTAAAAGTAACTTTGATCCACTCCTGACAGTTCACTTCATGGGCGACTAAGACCACGAAAGCAGATGGTACCATAATTCTTCCCATGTAACCATGAAACATCCCTTTTGAAAACAACAACCAGTGCAAAACCAGAATAAATACATACACAGAAAAGTATTACTTATTTCTTGGCCTTTCTTGTTCCCGCACTCTGTTTTTCATTGTGATCACTTTCATCCTCATAATTAACATCTTCATAATTATCATCATCATCTTCCTCTTCTTCGAAATCAACAAACCCAAGACGAGTTGCATCTTTTGCCCACTCTACAATATTCTCTACCTCAGATTCTAAGATTCTTTCTTCATCATCAACATGTTCTTCTCCCACATTGTTAAATTGACCCAAAGAAGAAGAAATCCCTGAAACCCTACTCCTTTCAATCTTAATGGAAGCTTCTGCACTTGTTCCTCTTGAGAATCAATTTCATTTTGCTTCACAAAGCCTGTTTCTCTAGAATCATCGATTTTTTCTTTCTGGGTTCCTATTGTTGTCTCACAGGAATCGATCCCCTGACTTTCCTGTGGCTCAGCCAAACTCTGGGACTCACTAATTACGATATTTTTGGCACTTGAAGAAGATCTCAATGCCTCCAATCTCAACACAAGTTCTTGCCCTAAAATTTTCTCCTCTTCTTCATCAATTAGAACCCTAGATTTCCCACCAATTCCTTCGTTTTCTCTAAAGTCCCCAACCAAATTTGGATCTTTCTCTAGATCATTCTTTTTCCCTTTGTCATTATCTATGTCGTTTTCTAAATCATTACTTTCCTTCTTACCTCTAATTTGGAGTTTGTTGGACTTACCAATTGGGGTTTTGCAGGAGGAGGACCTTTGAGCTTGGAATATCGACGGGCCAATTCATTTTCAAGTCCAGCAGAGTCGAAGCCTCCAACATCTGAATTCAGCGGTGAATGTAAGGGTTTGGTTGATTTGTGGGAGTCGAGATTAAGTTGCAATGCACTTTCATCCTGGAACTGTGCGAGAAGTTGATTGACCTATTCATCATTCTCTTCTCCTCTCAGCAACCTGCTCCAAATTGTGCTGCTGGAAGACCTTCCGCCCATTTTATTTTTGAAGTGTCAAGGTTGTGTGTCTTCTGGTTTCGAAACTGCAACGTCTCTGTGCAGAATATTAATAGGCTTTGTTTCTGGTTGTTCACACAAATAAATCCTGTGAAAATAGAAGCGTAGAGTCAATCGAGAAATATTTATTCAACCATTGGGACAAAATTGTGGAAAAAATAATGTCGAAAATTGTGTGCCACATGTCAATAAGAAATTTTTTTCCCTAAAATTTTCTCCTCTTCTTCATCAATCGGAACCCTAGATTTCCCGCCAATTCCTTCATTTTCTCTAACGTCCCCAATCTGGATCCTTCTCTAGATCATTCTTTTTCCCTCTGTCATTATCTATGTTGTTTTCTAAATCACTACTTTCCTTCTTATCTCTAATTTGGAGTTTGTTGGACTTACCAATTTGGGGTTTTGCAGGAGGAGGAGCTTTGAGTTTGGAATATCGATGGGCCAATTCATTGTTAAGTCCAGTGGAGTCGAAGCCTCCAACATCTGAATTCAGCGGTGAATGTAAGGGTTTGGTTGATCTGTGGGAGTCGAGATTAAGATACAATGCACTTTCATCTTGGAACCATGCGAGAAGTTGATTGACCTGTTCATCATTCTCTTCTCTTAGCAACCTGCTCCAAATTGTGGTGCTAGAAGACCTTCCGTCCATTTTATTTTTGAAGTGTCAAGGTTGTGTGTCTTCTGGTTTCGAAACTGCAACGTCTCTGTGCAGAAAATTAATAGGCGAGGGAAGAGACATTGAGGATATACATGAAATGGGAGGGACGAATAGAGATGCAATGAACAGACAGTAAATTTATCGGCTTTATACAACCATACCATACAGTGAGAAACATTCCAAGGTAGTGCGAGCCAAGCACATGTTAGTTGTGAAACGAATGGCTCACCGGCGGTGCGTCCGCCCCGCTTCCTCATTAACCATTCAATTTGGATCAGTGTTGGATCAACGATCACACTTCATTCAATCGTCTAACACCACAAATCCATGGTCAACAATAGGACACGGGGGCGATTGGGGAAATTCATTTCAAAGGGAAACGCCTTACGGCGTAATTATGGTTTCATATATAATTATTTTATTTAAACGATATTAATATGATAAAAAAATATTATATTTATTATAAGTGTAATATAATTTATCGATGAAATGATATTTTTTTGATTATTTTTCCAGTTAATTTTAATCAAAATCTAATAGAGAATTTTAATAACTTGAGTTTAAATTGTTTAATCTGCATAATTTTAGTGTCCAAGGGGTTTTTCAGGGTGTTGGATCCATTTATTCAATTAAAAACGTATTTTAAATAATACAAAACATTGAAATTATATTGCCATATTTTGGTGAATTCCAATAAAAAAAACTATTTTATTTATAAGTTAGACTACACCTTTATTATACACTAATATGATTATTAGGTGTATAATAGTTTTTCTTTTCTTTTAATGTTATAAATTTATTTATATAATGTTGCGAGTCATACATACTAATATAAATTACTAAATTTAAATTATATTTTTATTATTTAATAATTATATTTTATTATTTTAAATGTTTTAATTGAAAATAATATAATTAAATAATTAAATTAGAATATATATCTATATATATATAATCATCGCCACCTACTTCTCCTGAAAGCGGAGAAAATTAATTATTTTATTGATGAAAAATTATATATATATATTATATAAATTTTCATCAATAAAATAATTAATTTTCTCCGCTTTCAGGGAGGAAAGTAGGTGGCGATGAGACACCCCATCACCATCTAAATATTACAATTAATGTATGGTACGCTTGAGTGACCTTCCATTACTCCTCACATGCAAACTCATGTTGAGCCATACAAAGCTATTTCTTCATCCCCACATTGTGACTTTCAATTGCAATCCTCAAGTTAGTGACTTTCAATTGTAATCCTCAAGTTAGCCTCACCATTCTAGGCACCTCGACACTATCTGCTCTTGTAAAGTTTTTTTTCCTTGCCAATGACCATGAATCTCCTTTGCGACTGCACAATATACTCAAAGGAAACATACCTTTCTAGTCATAGAACCTTTCATCCCTACTATGGTTTCCCTCTTTGTTTTCGGAGAAGGTCCGAGTCCCCTGATCTGGTCTCCCCACTCCCGACATTTTCCCTTGACATTCCAATTTCGCTGCCTCTTCCTCAATCTTGGGGCATGACAAGGCTCCAATGGATACTTAGTGGATATTTCTGTACAAGCTTGGTCGATTTTAGGGTCAATTTAATGTGGATATTTACAATTGCAGCATTACTACAACCTAAACACAACTATTCATTTTTGTTTATCTAGAAATCTAATATATCATGCTAAGTTTTGGGAGCAAGACAATTTTTATAATGCTTTTCTAGAATTTTGGACTAAAAATTTACTATTCCAATGTTAGTCTGGTTTTCCTAGTACCAAACCATGATTAGAGTAAATCTATAACAACTAATATGATTTCTTTTGATATATAATACATATTTTAAATTTACAAAATAAATAAAATAATTATTTTTCATAAAATTTTTAGTAAATACATTTTAATAAATTTTAATATATATATGAATGAAGTAGATAACCACATAAATAATACTTCTGACCTTTAATGTAGTAAAACTACCCAATATTAGACCATGACCCATGAAGTTGATATTTATGTGTTCTATATAAATAATGAAAAAGCATGAGGAAGGTATTCGTAGAAAATATGGTTGAAAATAATGGAATGAAAAGGATAGGGAACCTCTTAAGAGAGGGACATAAATATGACATGGTTGAAAATGCAAACATAATGAAAAAGATAAATAATTTTTAAGACAAATACATAGATAAGGTTTGGTTGTGGTTGAAAATGCAAATACAATGAAATTGATAAATAAATTTTAAAACATGGATAAAGATAAGGTGCGATTGAAAAAATGAGAAAAGATAATTTAAAGAGATATAGATAAGATATAATTGAAAATGTAAATGTAGAATGTAAAACAATTGAATTATTTTGAATAAGAGATTTTTTTGAGCTTTGCAGATGCTGAGGACGACATCCATGGAGGTCCCTGGGGCCATAAACCATGGACTGGATGGTCATGGCATTAATGCCTTGTTCGCCTGACGTCTACCTTCATTCCCCCCATCTCTCTGTGGTGTAGATCCCTCCATCTCATGGTTACCTGGCTCTTAGTGGCCTCACTAGGTGGTTTACCTAGTTTAACCTCTGTCCCGTCTACTCACCTCGACAATTGTAGCTCCTCCGACTGTTTACTGTTGGTTACAATGAAGCTAGACAATGTTGACTATGAGGTGGACCCTCATCCCCAACAGGTTATCTGGTCTCATCATCGAACTGTGTAGGGCTCTGGTCGTTTTGCTACCACCCTGCATCCACTATCAGCTGCTCCGTTCGTTCAGGATCATTCTGGTCCTTCTGTGATCCATCCCCCGCCCTCAGTACACATTGATGATGCCCTTGGTTTGGACTACCCCCTACTGTCTCTGGCTACTCTAAACTTGCTTGGAACCTGCTTACAACCCTCACCCACCTTTGACGCCCCTTTACCACAACTCCCCCATATCTCGGCACCCCGTTGTACACCCTCCACCTCCCGCATCCCTTCATGTGGGCCTCCCCCCCAATAACCCTGCCCTCTCCAGCGCAACCCTAAACCCTCAAGGCTCAAACCCTAATACCCCCATCCACTTTGGTTGCTTCAGATCCCCCATCCCTAACCTAAATCTACCCCATCCACCCCCAAACTGTTAATCAGGGTTGATGTGGTCTTCTCAAGGACTACCTAACTGGTCGTCGCTCAGATAAGCCCAAGAAAGGTAGGTGCCTTAAATCAGTGGACATGGACATCAACCTAACTCTGGGTGAGGACATTCTGATGGGCGAAGTTGCAGAGACTGCAAAGAATGTTCTGGTGGGTTGTTTGCATGGCAGGGACTACTTTGTACATCGTCTTCAACTCTGGACCTCAGAGATTTTGGTCTCCCTGCTCAAAGAATTGCCCATCATCAGGGTACTGGCTCATGGGTGGTTTGCCCTGTGTTTCCATAGGGAAGAATACACCGATTGGATATTATCCCAATTCTGGCACATAGAGTTTGCTTTGGTACTGTTAAAAAGATGGGATCCTTTATTTGATCCAGAGTGGGAACAGATGGGCACTGGGCCGATATGGGTCTATTTGATGGGCCTTCTGATGCAGTTCTAGACCCCTGTAGTCTTCAAGCGCATTGGAGATGACCTGGGAACCTACTTAGAACACAATCAATCCTTTGAAAAGACAAGAATCATGACAATGGTGTGTATCCTGGTACATCTGGATACTAGGGAAGGGATGGAGGAAAATATAACCCTCCATTGGAGACATTTCTTGCGTCGTCAAAATCTGGACTATGAAGGTGTCCCTTTAGGTGCAGAAGATGCCACAAGGTTGGCCACCTATACAAGGACTGCTTACTGCTCACTCCTACTGTTAAAAATGCAACAAGATGATGGAGCTTAGTGAAAAGAAGTCGCCTTCACTAAGTGGGCCCGCAGGCTATTTTTGGTGCAAAGTCTATTTTTAGACTATGTCTATTTTTAGACATATGGACCATGTTCTATCAGTTGCAGGATGCTATTTATGGATGATTGGTCATGTTGGTAAAAAATAGATGGACCTCTATTTTTAGACATATGGGCAGAGTCTATTTTTAGACTGCCAGTCAAAAAATAGAACAGTGGAATATTATTAGCTCTTAATAATATTTGGACTATAAACATTACCTTATCCTCTTGCAGCACTTCAGTTCGAGCTACAGATGTGGCACATGCAACTGCCAGAAGGAAATACACTTTTCTTATGGGTTAGTTGAGCTATTGCATGAAGGAATTCAGTTAGAACTTCAGTGATTGAGTTCTGTGGAGTTGAATGAGGAGTTGATGGAGTTTGTGTTCAGTTTGACTTAGTTTAACTAGTTGTATTTAGTCTAACTAACAAATACACTAGTGATGAGTGGTGTGAATTAGTTATTAATTAATTCACTAATTATTAACTCATGAATCAACTGAGGAATACACCAGTTAACTCAGTGCATGGACAGTTCAGTGGAGACAAGTGTTAGAGATGAGTGAAAGGGCAAGACAACTCTCAGTTGTGGCTATAGTTGTGCATGTGATTTGCACAATCAGTGGGATTGAGTTTCCAATGAGGATTGCGTAGTGTTACACAAGGGAATATGAATTTGGATCACACATTTTATGTCATTCTCATTCTATTCTCATGCAGGATTGCGCAGTGGAGGTAGGCAAGCAACGGAGGAGATTTGAGTCAGTGATTGATTCAGATCTGAGCTAGTTTGTGTGTAATAGGTGGAGATAGTGTTGAGTACTTGTGAGGAGTATTGTACTATGTATTGTTACATGTTCTCAATCAATATAATATACAGATAGTTGAGGGGTTTTCAGCTGTATTCTTTCCCCGGTTACATACTGTGTTGATATGTGTGATTGATGCTTCAATGTGTGCATGTGATGTTTTCTTAATTCCGCAAAATTGATGATCAACATAGAGGAGGTTATGTATTATGCATGATTCCGCAAATAGTGTATAATCAGGATAATCTCTATGAATAAGTGTCATATTATTCAAACTTTCTAGAGTTATATGTGTTCCGCTTGATATTGCTCAAATCTATTAAGCTTCCGCAGGTTTGATTGTAGAAGTACATTAAAGTATTTTTCCTTAGTTATATTGCATTATGAGGTTGATCTACAGTCAAAATTTCTACATGGTATCAGAGCAAAGGTAATCGGAACTATGAAAAGTATAATAAGAAGAGAAGTTGAAGTTTGAAGTTCAGCGTTGCAAGTAGAAACTGAATTCATCTCATACTTCAGGTTGGTCAATGGCATTCTATGGCTTGAGACTCGAATATGCCTTGGAAGGCAGCTCAAATTACATAGCATGGAAAGATAGAATGGAACCTGTATTAGAAGACAATGGCTTGAAGGATTTCATTGATCAAGAAATCCCAAAGCCAGGTTCAACTAATGCACAAGAGTTGGCTGAATGGAAGAAGTGTGTGGCCAAGGCGAGACAGATCATCTTGGAGGGAGTTCAAGACCATATTGTCTCGAGTCTTACCCTATTTTCAATGTGGAAGACATTGAAGAACCTCTAGTAAAACAGTAGTGACCAGAGGATAAGCTTCAGAAAATCAAGATGGAGAAGGGCGATACCATTTCTACATATCTGAACAAACTCACCACCTGCAGATATGAGCTTGACAGTGTAGGAATAACTACTACCGATGATGATATGTTGAGCCTCGCTCTCCTCGACCTTCCAAAGTGCTCGAATAGCTACTAGGACTCTATGAATGGAAGGGAGAAACTGTTGTATTGGGAACGACTGTGGTCGGATCTGATGCAGGAGGAGATCAGGAGGAATACACAAGATGGTTCTTCATCCAAGAATGATGATGAAGAAAATTTGGCCTTAGCAAGCAAGGTAAGGAACAGGAAGGGGAAGGCTTCCCTTTCCAAATAGAATTCTTCTCATGGAGGGAAGAAGGTTGACAAGTCTAAAGTGAGATGCTTTAAATGTCACAAGATGGGACATTATGCAACTCATTGCCCATCGAAGTCCAAGAAGGGATTGTCGAAAGGATCAGAAGGTGAGGCATTAGCCTCTTAGTTCGAAATGAAATTTACCCTCATCACATGCATGGTGTCATAAATGGTGGGTTGTGTTTGGTATCTTAATAGTGGATTCTCATTCCACATGACTGGCGATAAAATTTTATTCAGTATCTTGGAGGATAAATACCTCAAGATGCGCATAGAGATGGGTGATGACAGAAAGTACAATGTTTTAGGAGTGGGCATAGTTGCTTTTCAAAGGGAGCATGGAGATCCTCTCACCTTGACAGATGTGAAGTATGTGCCTGGAATGAAGAAGAACTTGGTATTGGTCGCGATGTTGGAGGACAAAGGCTACGATGTTGTATTTAGTAAAGGAAAGGTGTTCCTAAGGCACATAGCCATGGGTCAGACCAAGAGGATTGGGATTTGAATGAAGATTCTCTATAAACTAGAGGTAGATGATTGTGCAGCATTGAGTTCGAAAGTAGAATTGGTGCAAAGCCAAGACATTGGCGAGTTATGGCACAAGCAGTTGGGTAATGTGCATCATGGGGCCTTGAAGATAATGTAGCATATATCTACAGGACTTCCCAAAGGTAAACTTGAGCAAGTTGACACATGCAAACGTTGTACCTTGGGAAAGTAAAGTACACCAAGTCTTCCTTTCATGATCGAAAAAGCCAAGCAGAAGCAATCTTAGAGCGAGTTCATACTGATTTGTGTGGACCATTCTCAATGGCATCCACAACAAAGCAAAGGTATTATGTGATTTTCATTGATGATTATTCTCGTAAATGATGGATTTATTTCATGCAGAAGAAGGACCAAACCTTCTCAAAGTTTTGTGAGTTCAAAGCTTTGGTTGAGAAAGAATCAGGGAAGAAAATAAAGGCCTTGAGAAGTGACAATGGTGAAGAATATGTCTCTCAAGAGTTTAAGGACTTCTGTGTAGTGGAAGGAATTAAATGAGAGTTGACATCACCTCATAACCCATAGCAAAATGGGGTGGCAAAAGAAGAATAGAATGGTTGTAGGGGCAGCTCAAGCGATGCTGCATGACTAAGGCCTACCACTTCATTTGTGGGCTGAGGCATGCAACACAACATTCTATTTGAAAAATAGAAGCCTGCTTTGCATACCTGGGATGAAGACATCAGAGGAAGCTTTCTCTGGTAAGAGATCAGATGTGGGTCACTTGAGGATCTTTGGCTCATCGGTGTATTGCCATGTGACAAAGGATGCACGGAAGAAGCTTGAGAAAACAGCCAAGTTGGGGATACTTGTGAGGTACACTGATACGCCCCACAGCTATTGGGTATATTTTCCTACTAGTCAGAGGATAGTGGTTCACAGAGATCTCAAGTTTGATGAGAAGAAGGCCATGTGAGTTTCCCTTGAGAGGGAGCTCCAACTAGAGGTTGAGGAGGAATTGTTGGTTCCTAAGGAGGAGGGGCCTTAGACTGATGCAGAGAAGCCGCATGTAGAGGATCCAAGAGTGGAGACATCCACTCAAGTAGAGTCTTCCAGAGATGGACGGAAGCACACAAGAGAAGCTAACAGATTATTGTCAGATGCGAGAGAGAATGTGGGAGAACCATCTTCTTAGCGTAGACAGAGGAAGTCACCTAAGAGGTACACTGGATATATGGCCCTTGTTGGGGAATGTGTTGAGACTGAGCCATATTCCTTTAAGGAAGCAGTGCAGAAGCTGATTTGGGTTGATGTTATGGTGGAGGAGTATGAATCCATAGTTTGTAATAGTGTTTGGGATGTGGTTCCAAGACCGAAGAACAAGTCAGTTGTGAGTTCTCATTGACTTTAGAATGTAAAGCAAACTACTGATGGTAGTGTGGAGAAGAATAAGGCAAGATTTGTTGCCCGTGGTTTCTCACAGGTCGAGGGGATTAACTATGATGAGACTTTTGCTCCTATATCAAGGTACTCATCTATCAGATCGATGTTGGCACTATCAGCATAGATGGGTTTGAAGATCCATCAGATGGATGTGAAGACTGCATTCCTTAATGGTAAGATTGAGGAAGAGGTGTACATAGAGAAGCCAGAAGGTTTTGAGACCTTCTATCATCAGTCACATGTGTGCCAACTTAAGAGAGCTTTGTATAGGCTGAAGCAAGCACCTCGTGCTTGGTACACCAGGATAGACAACTACTTCACCGGGTTGGGCTTCACAAAGAGTGAAGCGGATGCGAACCTGTACCACATCATGGTGAAAGGTAAGAAGTTGATCATTGTACTTTATGTTGATGATCTCATATTGACAGGTGATGATCAATTGATCATGTCTTTCAAGGAGGACCTTGCAAGAAAATTTGAGATGAAAGACATGGGTCTTATGCATTACTTCCTTGGCATGGAAGTGTGGCAGAAGGATGGGGAGCTTTTTATGTCTCAGGGCAAGTATGCCAATGAGATACTCAGGAGATTCCACATGGAGAAGTGCAAGCCCATACAGACTCCTCTAGTAGGTAACTAGAGGAAGGAGGATGCTATTTGAGGAGAAGTAGTAGAGGCTCCTGTGTACAGGAAGCTTGTGTGTTCACTGACGTACTTAGTGAACACATGACCAGATTTTTGCTATGCTGTGAACCAGCTGATTCAAGCTATGGTTCAACCTACCAAGATGTTTTGGAAGGTGGAAAAGAAGGTATTGAGATACCTCAGAGGCACATCTCAATATGGATTATGGTACAGATGGACAAAAGGAGTGCAGCTACAGGGCTTCACTGTTGTAGATTGGACAGGGAGTCCATCACATTAGGAGGAATTTTCAACCTTGGGTTAGATGCAATTTCTTGGTACAATAGGAAACAGAGGTCAATTGCACTCAGCTTGGTAGAGGCTGAATACGTGGCTACTAGTCAAGCAGCATGTGAGGCCATATGGATACAGAAAATTCTAGTTGGTTTGTTTGATCAGAGGATGGATCCAACTGTGATCTATTCTGATAATCAGATTTGTATCAAACTCTCTGAGAATCTAGTATTTCATGATAGGTCCAAGCACATCGGCATATGGTATCATCATCTCAGAGACTGTGTAGTGAAGAGGATCATGTTGTTGCAATATATTTCGACCGAGGAGCAAGATGCTGACATTTTGACAAAGGCATTGTCAAAGTGTAAATTTGAGTTCCATAGAGACAGGGTCGGGGTGGAAAATAATCCCTTTCTTGTTGAGAGGGAGTGTTGAAATGTGGCAATAAGAATATTTCAATTTTAATTTGTCCTTGAATTAAAATTGAGAATTAAAATTCGAATTTAGTCTCACCAACGGCTTGAAAAATAATTAATTAATTCATCTTGAGTTAATTAGTTGGAGAAATTCAAGCTAGAAGTCTTTGTGAAGTCATGCAACAGTTATCCCTTGAATTAAGGAGATTATCCCTTAATTAAGGAGATAAGGATCAGTTATCTTTGAGTTGTAAATAGTTAGCTCAGTTTACTGAGTTAAGTCCAGTTAAATTAGTTCTAAACTGTTTGAGGAACTAATTGTGAGTTCAGTCAGTTAATGCATGCATGCACCAACTAGTGTACTCCATATAACTAAAGATTCTCTCATCAGTAACTCATGCATGTCTATTCATAGAAAGACCCAGTTGAGATTAAATATAGGGACAATGTACTATCAGTTGCATGAGTTTTCCTATAAAAAAAACTCATGCATGCAGAAGGAATTCATTCCTTGAGATTTGCGTAGTTTTATAGTGTGTAAGATCAGTGTGAATGATCAGTGTTACACTTGGTAACAACTGGATCACCCAGGAAAAATAGCGCAAGGAAATAGGAGCTTAGAGGGTAGAGGAGAAGGCATATGAGTAGTCTATTTTGTTTGTGAACATCAGTGAGGGATTGTACTGAGAGCTGGCTAGTTGTGAGAGCTCAAGCTTTGTGTAATCCTGATATATATCCACTTGTATGATAATACAGATAGCGGGGTTTTTAGCTGAGGCTTTCCCCAGAGTATTCTTTTGTGTTTCATGTGCATTGATTCTTCTTCTGGTTATATGTGTTCCACTTAATCTTGCTCAAATCTGTTAAGCTTCTACAAGTTTGATTGTAGAAGTAGATTAAAGTATTTTGCTTTAGTTATATTGCATTATCAAGTTAATCTATAGTCATAATTTCTACAAATTATTTTACCATACTTCCAAAACCTTAGGAATACCAGGAAAATTAATAAGTGGTCACCCTTACAAAGCTTGCAAGGGTATTTGGGCTTATGATGCATTGTGGAAGTTTCGTCAACATAACCAATACTTACAACCATGGTTAGTTGGTTGACTTATTTCTTACCTTGCTTATTCTTATTCCTCCCTTTCTACTTCTTCTTAGCCACCTAGTTACTAGCATCAAGGCTTTTACCAAGCGAAGAAGAAAAAAGTGAGGAGGACATGTTGGGTGAAGAAGATAAAGGGTCAATAGTAGGTTGGTGATGTTTAGATGGTGAACTCGGTTGAGGTGAAAAACTTGGTTGTGTTGGTATTGGAGTATTTGGAATTAAAGAAGTTTAGAACATCCATATAGGTAAACCTATTGTGAATTTGGGAAGTGACAATGTAGACATATAAGGAAGACTGACATTTACAAAATTAGGGAAAGGATTGGGGTTCCCATTGAAAGGAAGGTCTTTATCGGTAACCTCTGGCATTGTTTCCGTTAGATTCAACTTATATAAATTTACTATCAATATTAATAATTGAAAAATCACAATCCACACCTAAAGTCACTAAAATTAAAAAAACAATTAACACACGCTAAAAATATAAGGATTCAAACCATGCAAACAAGCTTTTCGCAATGAAATCACTTGTTGGTAATGAAATCCAACATCCCAGAAATTAAAGTTAAAAGTGGATGTAGATATGAGTGAGTGGAATCAATTACCCTGACAACCTACTTAATAAAACAATCCGGTGCAAGTAACTTCACTTATGTCATCTCGAGCGAAGATTACCCTCAAAAACTTCTAAGTGAATCTAGTCAACATTTGTTCCAAGTATAGTTGGACCTTTCCTATGCCATCACCTTAGGTAATAGCTCTTGTATTATGGTCACTAAGGTTACCAACTATAACAGTTCTACTTGCGAGGACAGTTGTACATTAGACGTACACGTAAGGGCAGAGTAACAAAGTTCAATCCCCTTGAAAGCTCTTCAACATGGTTAATTGGAGGTTTACTTTCAAGTGACCCCAAGTACCTTTCGACACCATTATAATATGTGTAAATCACTCTACCATAGCCAATGAAGCGGGTATGATCACTTCACCAGTTCTGATGTGATCTCGTTCTTGACTCCTTTGTAAGGGGAGCTTCCCAGAGCAAAACTGAAATAACTTGATTTATCTCCCTATCATAAGATTTTAGTGTTTGTCTACAGCTTTGGAAAGTTTACTCACTTTCCTATACCAAAGCCCTAAACTTAATCTATTCTAGGTGGTAAATATCCCTAATAATAAAACTTTCTAGATTTATTTTAATTAGCATTGATTTTAATGGTTGTTGTTACGCAAAGGTTAAATGGACGTGAAACTAATGGTGTTATGACTTGACTCAAAACTCTAATGCATCAAATATGATATTTGTAATCTTTTCATTTCGATGAGTTCTAGTTCAAGTAAGTAAATAGGTTCTTCTTTAAAATATAAACTCCATAATGTACCACTTCTAATTTTTCAATGCAATTCAAAGCTCTAAGTTGCAAACCATGTAATGTAATCTATGCACAATTTTCTTGAAAACTATGCAAATGTAATCTATGCACAATTTTAGTGAACACTATGTAAACATAATCTATGCAAGGGAATTCTTCAAAACAAACACGAAGTGATGCCAAATCAGCAAAAGAACAACACGCCTATTTCCCTTCACTAATACAACTAAAAAACCAATCAAGTGTAAGTAAATGAAATCGGGTGAAAATTCCAAATATAAAAAATAATAACAATCAAAGATAATTAACGCTCAAACATGATTCAGCACCCCCCCCCCCCCTGGATGACTGAACGGGGGAATTTTTTTGAAAAAATGAAAGGAAAAACATGCAAACATTGTTAATAAACTCAGACAAATATTTGAGAAATGACCAAAGGAAATTGAATTCAAAACACCCAATGAAATCCTTAAAATGAAAATACTTGAATGAATGTTATGAAATCAATTCTTAAAATGTAATTCTAATTATACTTCACTACTAGAATAAAAATGATGTCTATTTGTCAATGCAACACAAGAAGCACATCTCATCAAAACCCTAACTCTTGAGAAACCCTATCTTTCAATCCTTGAAAATGGACAAATCTCAATAAAAATCCTTCACAACACCAAATCAAACATGTGGAGACTGACTCAAGGCATAGACAAGTGTAAAACAATAGGAAAACATCAAAAGGCTTGATTTAAAGAGGATAAAAGTGAGTTTTTCAAAACTTCCAGGCATGTGAGCAGGCTCTAGAGTAAACCAATGCATATGCGATCTATTGCTAAAGGTTAAGGGCGCATATCTACACACTGTTCCTAAAGTAAAAGTGCACACGATAGGACAATTCAAGAAAAAATAAAAATAAACTAAATCCAAACCAAAATCCAAATTTTCAAACATCCTAAACACTTAAGTAAGGCTTGTGCAACAGGTTGAAAAGATCAAACAAAGAAATGGGCGGGATTGAAATGATCCCCATTGGAGTCGCCAATTTGTTATGAGGACAAATCCCTCTTGTGGCCAAGAGTGATCTCCTTAGGCTTCTAAGAACCCTAGTAACAAACAGACAGTAATTGATACCTTTCCTTAACTTTTGATCGTTTGAAAGAAATAAAATGAAAGACGCCTCTTACTGGTTTAGAGAACTAATTGATGAAGTCCCTAAAAGATTTTGATCACACACTATTTGATGCTCCAAATGTCCTCTTGTCGCTCTAAACAGCTTCTTTGCGACGTTCTGAAAGAGATATGAAAAGACAGAGACAAAACAAGAGATCAAAGCATACAGGATATAATCAAAGAGATAATGAACTAATTAACCGATTACACAATACAGACAAATCAATTATGCAATCAAAACTTATGTAGGTGATCAAGGAATCCTAAAAATTAAATAAATAGAGATTTAACTGAGAAAGAACAATTTCTTATATTCATAAAACTCGAGAAAATCCTTACAACCACATAGCCTTGATTCACCAAGCCCTTTCTGCAATCTCCAACCCTCTCCCTTGCAACACAAGCCTTCCAACCTAATCTCAACAACATAAACCTACTTCCAACAATCCTCCCCAAAACCCCAAGCCTTTAATGTCTTTATAGGCCAAGGATGAGAAGTTATGGATCCATTCTCCACAGGATGAGATCCACTATTAGTGGGATAGAGGTACCACAAAGGAAGGGGAGTTACTCCATGATGGGAGGAATTAAAATTGAATAGGCACTCATTCGAAGCTTGTTGGTTGGAATAGATGTTGCAATCAAATCTTCTAGAATTTACTTTTTTATTTTTACATGTGTTAAATCATGTTCACAGTTCAAAGTGGAAGACAGACCATAGATCTACATAGTTTATAGTGGAAGAAATTGCACATGTGCAGATAATCGTTAGAAAAATGAGAAAATGCTCAAAAACAGGGTTTTCT
Source organism: Pinus taeda (assembly GCA_000404065.3). Taxonomy (NCBI): domain Eukaryota; kingdom Viridiplantae; phylum Streptophyta; class Pinopsida; order Pinales; family Pinaceae; genus Pinus; species Pinus taeda. The sequence goes on from APFE030717084.1 coordinate 115,108, forward strand.
GCTGTGAGATCTAGAAATTCCACTTTCTTTGGGATGATTTAGATTCAAAATTTGCAATGGAATGTATTGGGCCTCTGTTTTGTCTTATTTTTTACTCGAAATCTCTCATGTTGTTGTTTGGTTAAATGATTATTGTCGTGAGTATTTGTTACTTCCCTTATTTCAATGGAATTTAAACATTATTAATAATTGTTTGAGTGTTTGCATGTTTAAAAATGAGTTGATTATATTTTTATTCATATGTAACAAGCTTTAATCCTACATTCACCTCCCTACACTATGCAAAAAATTCTTGTACCAATTGGGATTCTTGCACTAGCTTATGATGGGCTTCCTACACTCCGAAGAGTTCCTGGACTATAATCATGTTCCTGAACTGGAGTCAAGGAGTGCGTAGACTACTCAAATATGGATGACATTACTTGGCTGACAGTTTGAATCACAGGGAAGCAATAACGTGTTGAAGAATTAAAATCCTTTTCAGTGGTCAGACTATTGAATTTATTTTATTCAGTATCATTGGTGAAATCACAATGAGATATAAGTATGGTTCATTGCATACACCTCCATCCATTTATGACTATGATATGAGCATTGGGAAATCAGTTCTAAAGAAGGTTGAACTGGTTTTGGGAGGTTTTGACAAACATAAATATGAATCTCTTCAAAAATGGGTTGTAGCTTCTGATGGAACACAAGTGCAAATTTCCATCGTTTAGAGAAAAGATCTGTTAAAACTATGGGATAGATCCTCTACTTCTTTACAGATATGAGTTCTCCATTAAGCTTGATTTCAATGCAACATGGCTATCCTTGCTTGACCGTGGCTTTGTATATGTGATTGCTCATATAAGAGGTGGTGGTGAGATGGGATGGAAGTGGTATGAAGAAAATTACTGAAGAAAAGGATAATACAGTCATAAAATCCCATGTGGACTATTGACATCCCCACATCTACAGAAATGACCAAGTTTGATAGGGGAAATGTTGGATTCAAAACATGTGACCTATGGAGGCATTGTGTGGTGGATCAATGCAAGCATTTCTATTATGTTGGTATTGTTTGCGGTGATTATGTTGACTCTCATCCTCGGCTTGATGTCCCTCCAAGGAGTACTCATTTGCATTCATGTTCTCCACCACCAAATACCTTATAACAATTTCAGTAGACCGCATGATCATGTGGGTTAATCACAATCGGAAAACCAACGATGATGTGGAGAAAGTTGAAAATCCAAAGGCAGATGGAGAATTGCCTACATCTGGGTACCATATGGTGGAGAGCCTCTCGCTCATGTTAGCACTTTGCTTCCAAGGTGACGTGTGGAGAGCCCCCGGGGAAAGTATGTAATATGATTTAAATCTACATGTTTATGTTTCTGTATATAATCATCCATTCATGCTAGACCATTGATTACAATGCCTGACATGCCATCACTCAGACTCAATGCTTCATGAGATCAATCGTGGGGCGTCGTGACATAACATAAGGTTCCACAACACATTATGATCTATTCAAATGTTCAATTCTTGGGGATTCTCACACTATACAGTTAGCTTCCATAGCTTGATTTGCAGGGTAGGTGAGAAAAATGAAAGCAACATTGGTGAGGGTGCCTTTCGTAGATGTCGTTACAACAATGCCAGATTCTAACATCCCGTTGATTACTGATGAGTGGGAGAAAGTGATTACTTAAATCACACTTTCTAACAACAACATCATCCCAGGAAAAGAGGAACGATTTACCAAAATCAGTCCCTATTCGACATTCAGTTGCAAGAGCAATTTTATTCCTAGCAAATTGTTAAGGTCGATAATATGCCCTCCTGTATTTTAATTGGCTATTAAAATCCCCAAATTGTATTTCGATGACTATATAAGTTTCATCGAGAAGAATTCAATTAATTAATATATCAATCAATAGATACACACACATAGGCACGCACAGGCATGGAAGGTGTAGAAATTTTGAATAATATAACACTTATTCACAGAGATTATCCTGATTATACACTATTTGAGGAATCATGCATAATACATAACCTCCTCTACGTTGATCATCAATTTTGCGGAATTAAGAAACAATCGCATGCGCACATTGAAACATCAATCACACATATCAACACAGTATGTACTCGAGGAAAGCATAAAGCTTAAAACCCCCAACTATCTATATATTATATTGATTGAGAACATGTAACAATACATAGTACAATACTCCTCACAAGTACTCAGTACTATCTCCTCCTGCTACACACAAACTAGCTCAGATCTAAATCAATCACTGGCTCAAATCTCCTTCGCTGCTTGCCTACCTCCACTGCACAATCCTGCATGAGAATACTGATGAATGAATGATCCAAATTCGTATTTCCCTTGGATATACCACGCAATCCTCATTGGCAATACTTAATCCATTGATTGTGCAAATATCATGCACAACTATAGTCACAACTGACAGTTGTCTTGCCCTTTCACTCACCTCTAACACTTGTCTCCACTAAACTGTCCATGCATTGAGTTAACTTATGTATTCTTTAGTTGATTTATGAGTTAATAATTAGTGAATTAATTAATAACTAATTCACACCACTCATCACTTAGTCTATTGATTAGTTAGACTAAATACAACTAG